>MU726711.1:24333-124794 GCA_026770625.1 Nicotiana glauca | reverse complement strand
AGGCGGCTAGGGTTTTGGACCAATCTTCGATTGTAAATTCGAAAGTTTCTGGTTTGATTCGAGGGAAACTAAAGGTGGTTTAGGGACGAGGGAGGTCAGGTGGACAACTAGTGTAAGTTTGGGGAGGTTTGGTGATAGCTCCGTCACCAGGGATTTTTAGGGCGGCGCTAGGGTTCCTCCCTTTGAAGGCATATTCGAGGGTTTGGGCAAGGATTCGAGAGAAACAAGATGGATATTTGGAATAGGGAGGTGGAGGCGAGGCTGGAGTGTAAAAATGGAGGTATTTGGCCGCCGGCCACCGCCGTGGGTGATTTTCGGTGGGCGGTCGACGGCGGTGTGAGGCGGGGGGTTATTTAGGGTCTCTGAATGTTAGAGATGAAGGGAAGGGGGGTTGGCTTGGGGATGTGTGTGGTGTGTTTGGCTATCTATATACGGGGCTAGAGATTGAAATCTGGCCGTTAGATCAATCCAGTTCAATGGCTCGGATCAAACTACTTAACAAAACGAGGTCGTTTGGATAGGCTTGAGACCGGGTGGGTCTTTGGTTGAAATGGGTCGGGGCGTGGGGACGGTTTGCGACCGTTGGATCAAATTAAATGGACGACCTTGATCGACGGGCTTGAAACGACATCGTTTCATCGATGATGGGGGCTGAACTGGACCGTTCGATCTGTCTGATCGACGATTCAGATTTGAGATGCCTAAACGGCGTCGTTTTGGCTAGGCATGGAGATGGACTGGACCGGGTGAGGCGTCGATTGGGCATGGGATCTCTTTTAAAACTGGCCCAATTCCGAATTTCCTTTCCTTTTTTCATTTTTTCTCTTTTCTTTTATTTTCTTTTTAATTCCTAATTTAAAAACCAAAAATCCTATATTAAATCATAAAATCAAAAATTAACTTAAAATGCTAATTAACTCTTAATAATAATTATCACACAAAATTAAATATCAATTAAAAATAAGATCACACAATTTGGACATTAACTGCTAAAAATGCAAAGTACATTATTTTTTGTGATTTTTTATTTTTGTAAAACAAACTTAATTACTCCTAATTATAAAATTAAATCCTAAATACAAATGCGACATATTTTTGTATTTTCATTAATTTAAACAAAAATAAACATGCACACACAAACGCAAACAATTACTAAAAATATCACGAAAAATTCACAAAAATGCACACAATAAAACAAACAGTTTTTTTGTTTTGATTTTTTTGGGAGTATTTCGTATGGGGCAAAAATCACGTGCTCACAGTATCAATAGTTAAATATTAGAATGTTGAACTTGTTATTTTATTGTGTTGGAATGGTTGGATTTTGTATTGTAATGACATTGTTAATGACTAGATTTTGTATTGGAATATTTCTTTGTTTAAGTCATTGTTAACCAACTTCTTTGTCCAACTGGATTTTGTCATTTTAAGTCATTGTTAACCAATTGCTAAGAAATAGTGATCCCAACTTTCCCATATATCTGGTAACATGCTAATATAACTTTCATACTGCTAATACAACTTTCTCATTCGTTTAGTCCAAAAATGCAATGTTCAGTCATAAACCTCAAAGACACAAAACCAACCAAGGCTGACTGCCATAAACCCAATGCATTCAAGCTCCAAAAACTTCTATACAACAGATGATACTGCTGCAGTCAAACTAAAGATAATTTAAGAACTATAAAACAAATACAACAAGCACAACAAACTTCTGATAATGCAGTAACAAATACAACAAACTGCTTCAGGACTGCAGTATCTAGCTGACATAAAAATTAGGCAGTAACTTCAATTCAGATAAACCAAACTACATAATTCAACAAGTCATAATTCTATCTATTACATCAAATTGGAGAAGTGGATGCCACTGCTATAACTTCAAAAACTTACTGAATTAAGTCATAACAAGGCATCCAACTCCAAATGCCAACAAAAAATAGACCAAGTGTTTAAGTTTCACTTTAGCTACCAAGATACAAAACAAGTCCTAAGTAGATTATCAAGGCCCCTTTCTTGTCTTCAACTTCCCAAGTCTTGTTTGCATCTCCAACTGATTACCAGTGATTGTTGCCTTTCCCTTCCATGCCAAGTTTACTGGGGAGTATGGAAGATCAGCAAGTTCACTTACACCCGTGTTATCTCCTGTAAAATTGTTATCCACACCTTGATTTTTACAAACAGTGTCAAAGTATGCCTTACACCAACTCTGGGGTAGGTACTTTAACAGGCCTATAAAATCCTCTACCAGGGTTTAAAAGAGTTTTTGAAGTAAAGTGATTAGCCATTTCCCCATATCGGCAGATCCTCTTTGACGAACAACTATTTTCCGACATTGTACTGTAGTTTCTGACCAGCTGAATACTTAGCAATGGGAGCAACGAAGAAGCCCTAGAATTTTGATGTTTTGATTATGTTTTTATAGTGGGTTTTTTATTTATGGGTTTACCAGAATGGGAACGATGAAGAAGCACTACAATTTTGGTGTTTTGTTTGTGTTTTTAGAATGGTTTTTTGATTTATGGTTTGTGAATGGGCGGGCGGGGCAGGAGAATTGGGGCAGGTTAGTTTTTTTTAGTGCAGTGGGTTCTTCGTATTCTCAGAGCATGCCACGTGTCCTAGCCATTAAAATAGGGGCACATATAAAACTTTGTTAGACGACAAGGGCTTTAAGGGACGAAAAGTATAACGGGGGACGGTATTGAACAATATACCATAGTAGAGGGATATATCAGGCCCTTTTCTGTTCTTGAAATGTTGCAAGAATAACAAATAGCTATTGCTCAGCTACAAAGTCACCAGAAAATTCCAAGCACAATAGCACCGGAAACGGCTCCTCGAGTCGAGCAGATACTAGAGAGATCAAATAACAATGGGTCAGCAACATACCGTTATTATGAAGATACTTTAGGACCTCACCAAAAGGGTTGAATCAGGAGAAAAGGAAATAGATGATAATGATAAAAATGTGGAGACCTATAACTCGAGGGTCGATCAGATCCCGGGTGAGCCTTTGATCTTGAAGGGCGTAGATTCAGAAAAGTTCATACAGAAATCGTTCCCACCAAGTGCGGCTCTGAAGCCCATCCCGAAGAAATTCAAAATGACCGATGTCCCGAAGTATAACAGGACCACGGACCTTAACGAGCACGTTATGACTTATACTTGTGCTGTAAAAGGGAATGGCTTGAAGGACGACAAGATTGAATCCGTCTTGCTGAAGAAATTTGGAGAGACACTATTAAAGGGGGCCATGATGTGGTACCACAACCTATCCCCGAAGTCGATAAATTCATTTCCAATGTTGGTAAACTCTTTTTTGAGGGCACACGCCGGTGCTATCAAGGTCGCCACCAGGAAGTTCGATGTCTTCAAAATAAAGCAGAGAGAAAACGAGATGCTGAGAGAATTTGTATCTCTATTCCAGATGGAGCTAATGGAATTACGTCGGTCTCCAAATATTGGGCAATACAAGCCTTCACTTAGGGCTTGAACGAATAAAGCTCGGTAGCTTCGAAGCAACTAAAATAGAATTTGATCGAATATCCCACCGTGACCTAGGCGGACGTGTACAATAGGTATCAATCAAAGATCAGGGTCGAAGACGATCAATTAGGATCCCCCTCAGGCTCAGTGTACCCCAGCAAGCCCTTAACAAATGAACAAAGGTTTGTAGAAAGAGATCCAAGACCAAACAAGGAAAGATATCAGCCGTATGTAGAAGATCGAAGAACGCCCCAAAATGTGACATACCTCGAGGCGATCAAGGAATAAATTAGGGTCAAAACTCCAGGGGGTTCACAAATAAAATTAGGTTCGATAGGTACACTGTGCTGGTAGGAGCACCCGACTATCAAAGCACAACTTCAATATTGATGTCTCGGACATCGTGTCGGACATAGGTAGAATCAAAGATACTAGGTGGCCAAAACCAATACTGTCAGACCCTTCATAAAGGACCCCTAACTTGGTATGAAAATATCATGGCACTCACGATCATAAGACCAAGGACTGCAGATAGCTTTGAGAAGAGGTAGCCCAACTGATTAGTGAAGGGCACCTTCGAGAGTTATTCAACGATCGAGCTAAAAACCAATTTTCAGAAAGAGAGGCGAATAGGAAGAACGAACAAGAATAACCACATCACGTCATCCACATGATCATTGGAGGGGCCGATGCCCAGCATGGACCCATTGTCAAGCGAATAGAAATATCCATCACAAGCGAAAAACGAACTCGGAGTTACATACCAAAGGATGCTCTCACATTCAGCGAAGAGGACATCGAGACATTGTCTCATCCTCATAATGACGCGCTGGTAATTTCTTTTCTTTTGAATAAAATTCAAATTAAACATGTGCTCATGGACCCAGGTAGCTCGGCCAACATAATCAGGTTGAGGGTGGCGGAGCAACTCAAACTGCTCGATCAGATCATGCCTGCCTCTCGAGTCCTGAATGGATTTAACATGGAGAGCGAGATGACAAAAGGGAGATCATCCTCCCAGTCAATGTAGCTGGTACAATCCAAGATACCAAGTTTCATGTCATCGAATGTGACATGAGATACAATGCCTTGCTTGGAAGGTAGTGGATACACAATATGAGAGCAGTGCCATCAACCCTCCATCAAATGATAAAATTTCCAACCATGGACAAAGTAAAAGCAGTGTACGGGGAGCAACATGCAACAAGAGTGATGTTCGTGCTACACAACATGGAACCAACTTCGATGCACCCTATACCAAAAAAGCTAAAGACAAACAAACAGCCGGGTAGCAACCACAACCGACATTCTCGGCTACATTCGAATAAGGCCGTACCGCGCCTTGGACCAAACAATTAAAATGTATAGGGCTCAAGCGCTATCATTGCTAAGGTACAACCCTCTCCCTTTTCATTTCTGTTTTATACTAACTTATTGTAGGTATTTAATTGAAAGGAATCGAAGCACCCTCCAGATGAAAGACCTTGGGTTTTAAAGTATTCATTGCACTCTTTTTCTCTTGGATCGGATTTTGCCACGAACGGGTTTTACCGGCGAGATTTTTAACGAGGCAATACCCATATGCTACCTAAGGTGAACTCATCAAGTATTAAGGTTTCTCTTTAATCAACCTCAAATATTGGGGAGCATCACCCTAGGAGGTCATCTCTTAGAAGAAGTCAAACTATGCCTAGAAGACCTCAACAGAAGGATGTTGTATTGGGCCAAACGGTTAAATGAACCGCGTCCATGTAGAATAATCGCGCCTCCAAAAGCAAAAAAATGTGTACGCGTATATCAAATAATTGATGAAGCCTCTTTGCTTCCCAAAACACTTTGTTCCATAAAGAAGTTCATTACTGTCATGCAAAACGACCCAAAGAGCTAAAAACTCTCGGACACTCGGGGACTATCTTCGACTGTCAGCTCATCGGGCCACGAAAACTCGTAAGACCTTGATCAGGCAATTATCATAAACCCTCATTGAGGCTACATCAAGTCTGTAAGCCCTTTAACAAGGCATGCTCAAACTAATAAGACCTTAAAAAGGCATAACCTATATATTCGAACTTGTAAGGCTCCTAAAAAGGCATATCCACAATATACACGCTGAGGTCACCGCACACGGGGACTAAATGCTATGACCAAGCATGAAGAATAAGGTTAAACTAAAAGGCTACGGCCAAATTAACGCTACTCGAAGACGTCTGACTGCTGCCATAAACTAAAGGCCTCGAAATACTTCGAAAGTACTTCGAAAATAACAAGATAATTAGGCTACCCTCAGTATAAGCAAAAGAGCTTCAATAAATATTAGCTTTGAACAATAAAAAGGCTTGGAAAACAATTAGCCTTCGATAAAATGGTTTTAAAACTCAACCTTCGAGTGAACCTCTCGAGTTACTCAAATATCATCGCATATCGACTCATAATCGAGGTTCTCATTTGAGACTTCGAAGAGTCGGACGAACACAAAACATGCCAAGGCATAACCAAAACTTCAAAAGTCTTTAGCCAAAATAAGGGAAAACTATAGCCATATTAGAGGTCGCATCGACCCAACACAAATGCGTAAGAGCCTAAGGGTCAGCCTAAAAGAGCCTAAGGGCCAATGCGTAAGAGCCTAAAGGACAGCATAAAAGAGCCTAACGGCTAATGCGTAAGAGCCTAAAGGCTAGCCTAAAGAGCATAAGGGACAATATGTTGAAAACCTAAGGGTCGATGAGCCTTAGTCAAAACTTGATTTGAGGACCAAGCCCTTAACGATCAACTATTATTAGTTCTTTTGTCACTAGCCATCAAAACTCAAAGCATAAATAAAGATACAAGCAAGTGGGAGTTTATATAAAAGGAAAACCAAAGGGTTCTTTTTCTATTATAAATAATGGTATAAAGATAAATTCACAACACTCCCACGGAGAGCCCGATACAAAGAACAATAAAGAAAAACCTAACCTTCCCCCTCAGGGACTATGTCTCAATCGGCTCCCTCACCGTCCTCTTGCTCGTTGTCTTTAGCATTGGAAACAAGGAACTTGGCATCGAACTCATCCACCTTGGCCTGCCCTATCTCCTCCGAGAGATCAAAGCCCTTACCATGTATCTCCTCAAGAGTTTCCCTTCGGGATCTACATCGGACATATTCATTTCTCCTCCCTTTTCAATCAAAAGCCCCCTTCAACTTCAAATGAGTTTCAACAACATCTTTCAAATAGATGGCCACCTTCTTATCAGCCTTTACCCCGACCCCTTCAGCTTCGGCTCGAGCGTCCACAACCTCAACCTTCATCTTCAAAAGAATTGTTTCAAGTTTGGCAATCCTGCTTGTCTTGACCAAGTGATTTCTCAAGCGTTACAAAGTTGTATTTCAAGGGCGGAAGCCTTAGCAAAACCGTTCCATTTAGCCATAACATGAGCATCTATATGTGCCTTCAACTTGTTACATTCATGACTCTTTTCAACTAATTACAGACAGAAGACAGGGAGGAAAGATGATCATTTAATCGAGATCAAGGAGCGATTACAAAGAGATAAATCTTTGAATCAAATCTTTGATGAAAGATTCGAGGATTTGGACAATTCATCTATCAAATCCACTATCATATTCAAAGTAAATGCGTTCATTTGCGAATCAAACCCAGATGCTAATACGCCAAAGATTATCTCCATAGCTCCTTGCCATAAAAAGAATCAAGAACTTCACTCAATGGAAAAGTACAAATTGTTATACCTACAATGATTTCTCCGGCGGAAAAAGGGGCTTGATGTGGAAAGTTGTATTAGACAATTTGAGGAACTAAAGGATGAAGCACTAAAGTGTTATGACGATATAGACGGTGATATTGTTGGCAAATTTTTGGAAATGTTATTACTTGATGGCTGTTTTGTGGTTGAGTTTATTCAAGAGAATTTTGAAGTTATGCTTAGAGGAGATTTCCCCCTAATTATCAACACGCCATGGATGATGTATCAAGTATGTTGAGATTTATTACTATTAGAAAACCAACTTCTTTCTTTGTCCTCTCCAAACTTCATGACATGACTAAGCATCCTGAAGATCCAGAAGCCGACTTCATATATATGGTAAAATCGACTCTTCGTTACATTTCGCCAAATAAGATACCCATGCTTAAATCAGAAACTGATGGCGATGAAGAAAAACTCAATCATTTTTTTTTGGTAATTAACTTTATTCCACGTAAAAATATATACACGTATATCTCTAAGTTTGGACCTTCATCCCCAAACTTAGTAACAACTCTAATTCAAAGCCCACTCTAAGGATAATAGTTGAGCATTTGCATACTATTCCTCAAACTACTTTGCCTATCACCTATTCAATGAATATCTCTAACTATTTGTTTAGTAATATCATCACTACTTCTCTTAGTCTACTGAAAAATTCTTTTGTTTCTTTCCAGCCATAAATGGTATACTGCTGCAGTCATTCCTAACTTATACAATACAGATTTAGTACCATTGCCTTTCATCTGTTCTGTTGCCCATTTGATCTCCTCGTCCCAACACTTTGGTTCACGATTGTTTCTCATCCATCTAAGTATCCTACTCCATACAACTTCAGAGAACGAGCAAGTAAAGAAGATATGGTTATGGCTCTCCATCTCTTGTTCGCACAATGCACATTCTGGATTGACTTGAATTCCCCATTTCCTCAATCTATCCTTTGTATATAGACTCTCCCGCAGTGCCAGGTACATTATAAATTTCCACTTTGGATAGCTTTTGTTATTGCACATTAGTCGACTCCAGCTTACCCTAGGAAGTTCCCTCTTAGTTGTCTGTACATTTCTCTAATAGAGAATGAATTACTCTGCATTACCCTTCCTGTGTCCAAACCTGCTTCATTTAAGTATTTTCCAGCTTGTAATACCTTCCTCATGATCTAAGAAGCTTGTTTTACATCAACTTCTCATGGCTCCCTTCCTTTTAAGTAGTATGCATGCACCCATTTGATCCACAGTTTATCCTTCTTCTTTCCCAAGTTCCACAAATGTTTCAATATAGCTACCTTATTCCATGTATTAAGGTCTGTGATATTCAGTCCTCCCTTGGTTTTAGGCCTGCACAATTTGTTCCATGCTACTAGAGCCTTCCTGCTTGAGCTAGTATCACCAGTCCACAAGAATTTCCTACATATGGCTTCAAACTGTTGTATGATTTTCTTTGGCAAAGGAAAAATCTGGGACCAGAATGACTGTATGGAAATTAGAACACTCTTGATCAGTTGTAACCTTCCTGCATATCTTAGAAATTTCACTGTCCACTGTCTTATTCTCCCTAGCCTTTTATCCAACAATGGTTGGCATTGGCTTACTGATAGCCTTTTAGTACTTAGTGGAACACCTAAGTACCTAAAAGGCAGTTCACCTGTGCTTAATCCTGTGATTTGTGTAATTTCTTGTTATACTGCTATTGAGACTCCTCCAAAATAGATGCTGCTCTTATTCTGGTTTGCCACTAAGCCTGAAGCTTTTGAGAAGCTGCAGAAACATTCATAAAATAATTGCACAGATACTTTATCTCCTCTGCAGAAAAGAAGCAGATCATCAGCAAAACTGAGCTGGATAATACCTAGTTTTTCACATCTTGGGTGATAATTGTAGTTAGGTTGTTCTTTTAGTCTCTTCAAACTTCTTATCAGATAGTCCATTGCCAAGACAAATAGTAGTGGAGACATAGGGTCTCCCTGTCTCACTCCTCTTCTTGCATTAAATGGAGTAATAGGACTGCCATTAACATTGATAGAATAGGACACTGTTTTGATACATTCCATAATCCATCCAACAAACTTAGTAGGGAAGCATAATCCATCAAGCACCTGTTCTAAAAAAATCCATTCAAGTGAATCATACGTTTTTTGCATGTCTACCTTGATCATGCATCTATGTGAGATCCTTTTCCTTCCATATCCTCTTATTAGTTCATGGCTTAGTAGTATATTATTCATTAGGCCTCTCCCAGGTAGAAAAGCCGTCTGACTCTCATCCACCAGTGTGTTCATGACCATCCTTGGTCTCTTTGTCAGCATTTTTGATATTATCTTGTATAGGGTAGTGCAGCAGGAAATTGGCCTGTATTCTTTTATTGATATTGGGTTCTTCACTTTGGGAATAAGTGTAACTGATGTGCAATTTATTAGCTTGAACATTTTCCCAGTGCTAAAGAATTGTAGAACTGCCTTTGTTATCTCCTCTCCATTTATCTTCCATGTTCTCTTGAAGAAACAAGCATTAAACCTATCTCCCCAAGGTTCCTTCATATCATCAATGCTCTTAAGTTCTTCATATAAATCCTCCTGTGTAAAAGGAGCTATAAGTTCCATCTGTTGCTACTTGCTTAGTGTTGGACCATTTCTTATCCTCCCTGGATGTATTGCATGCATGCTTCCACATATATTACCCACTAGCTTCTTATAGAACTCAACCACTTTAGTTTCAATCTCTGGATAGTCAGTTAGGGTGTTACCCTTACTATAAATGAGCTTATTGATTTGATTCTGGGCCTTCCTTCCTTTCATACTTGCAAAGAAATAGGCATTGTTGTTATCCCCTAACTGAAACCATTGTATTCTTGACTTCTGTTTGTAAATTGATTCCTCAATTTTATCCCACTTCTCCAGTTATTGTATCATTTCTTTCTCCTCTTCAAACAAACTTGAAGGTGTTCTATGATCCTTCATTCTTTCTTGTATATCTTGCAATCCCTCTCTGATATTCAATTTCTGCTTCACATTCATGAACTCTTTGTTGTTTAGTTGTTTCAGGGCTGTCTTGACATTCTTCAAATTTTGCCATATATCTTCCATTGTCCCTGCTTTCCACTTCCAGTTATTTTCCACCAACTGCTTAAAATCAGGATGATCTGTCATACAATTATAGAACTTGAAAGGTCTTCTCCTATTATCACATTTTATATCTATTTCAATGCCCAAGGGGGAGTGGTATGAGAAGAGAGGGTTCATGATATGTACTTGCCCATGTGGCATGTTGAGCATCCGTTTGTCACTAACCAGTGCTTTATCAATTCTGCTGAAAACATGGCTATTAGTCTATGTATATGATCTGCCTATTGTAGGTAATTCATTTAAGCTGCAATCTTCAACTACTTCTCTGAAGTCCTTTGTTTCATTATCCTGCACCTCCCTACCTTGTATTCTATCCTCAGCTCTTAGGATTGAGTTAAAGTCTCCAATTAGTAGCCATGGTTCCTTGATTTGCTTCTGTATGGATCTTATTGTGTCCCATAATACTTTCCTATCATTAATATTATGTAGGCCATAGACTGCAGAAAACTGAAACTCAGTCTTGCTAGTACTGCCTTTTACAACCCCATGAATCATTTGTGCGTGACTGCTAGTCATTATAAACTGCAGTCTATTTGAATTCCAAATCACCTATATTCTCCCTTTATATGTGCCTGACACATTATGACACCATTTTCATCCAGGTAATGTTTTTGTAATTATCTTCTCAGCCTTTGCTTCATTAACTCTATGTTCATATATTGCTATAATATCCACTTTATTCATCTTCACAAACTCCTTTAACTCCTTGTGTTTGAACACTTTGTTAAACCCTCTAATATTCCAAGTTGCTAACATTGAGTAACTATGTTATTTTTATGTACCATCACTGCCTCCCCTCCTCCACTTGTGTTGCATTCTTCATTTCTCTTCCAAGTATGATCCTGGCTTATCTCTCTTAAACTGTTAAATCCATTCACTATCTGTAGTTGTTGTTCAGGTACCAATGCTTTTTTCCCTTTTGCTGCTGATTTGATTTTTACTTGTTGCCATTGTTCTTGACTTGCTTCTGTTTTGTCACTTCCTTCATCCTGCTTATTCACTATTGCATTCCATTCTTGCTGGTTTGTGTTTTGCCCTCCTGCTCATGTATTAATTGGTTTCTATTCTGTCTTTTGTTTTACTGGCTCTCTTTGCTATTGTTGCCCATTCCTCATGTCTGATAGTCCTTTATTCTGTTGCTGCTGCTGACAATTATGGCCAATTCTCATACATTTTGCACAATAGCTAGGCTTCCAATCATACCACAACTCTTGTACCATTATTCTTCCTTTAGGATCTTTCACTTTAACAAATTTTGGAAGCTCCTTAGTGACATCAACCTCCACTAGAATTCTTGCATATGAAATCCTGTCAATATTTGACGTGCAAGCATCAGCATATATATGTTGGCCTATACCACTCCCAATTTTACTCAATGCCTTTGCACTCCAACAGATTAATGGCAGATTTGGTAGCTTCACCCATAGGGTATATTTTTTAAATCTTCCTCATCAAAATCAAAGTTAGCACTCCATTGTTTAATTACAATAGGTCTGTTGTTAATCATGCGAGGCCCCAAAAACATCACCAAATTCCTCTCCTCTAAACTTGCAAAGTTTATCATAAAATATCCCTCGTTATGATAGTAGACCTTAGGTTTAACAGAGAAACTACCCTGTCCAGCAATGAACCTTTCCATAGCCCCAATCGTAGGTGTTCCCCCAATAACATACATGATAACCGCATTTTTCCATTTTTATACTTCACTATCAATGTCCTCCTGGCTCAATTCAACAATTACACCCTCCTCAGAGATTGTAGGAGGTATATAACTCAGATCCATACCTTTTTTTTGCAAATTTGTTCTCCTAAAAAAACATCGACCAATTCCTTCCTATTTTTTGTTCAGTTTTTTGTTCCGTTCCTAGCTGCAATTTCCTTTGAGCTCCTACAGTCTGGGATTCTGCTTTTTAGTGCCTCCTTCTTGTATCTGTACTACTTCCTGCTATTTATCCTGTGTTTTCTCATTAGTCCTTCCTTTTGAGCTTAGATCCAGCTGCGAATTTACTGGCGTTGTCCATTTCACCTCCAACATTCTACTTCCTCCACTTTGACTTGATAACACTGGCCAGTTTGCTAGAACTGATGATGCATGCATTTTTCCTTTGTTGATTGTTTCTTCGTCCATCGCTTTCCTTCCTTCTGTCGTACTATTAGCCTGTGTTACTGTTCGATCCTTGAGCAATGGAACAGTAGCATTTCCCCCATTTCATGTAGCTTGTGGTGTGGCAATTTTCACAAATCCTGAGTTTCATACATCCATTGATTCATTTTCGTCATCCTCTGCAAGTTTCAAAGCTTTTGATGGTCTTCCTTGTACTCTCCCCATGCCGGTGGGTGCACTTTATCAAGTCACACTTAAATGCTCCGAGAGAGAAGGGAAGAGAGAGAAACTTCACATGCAATTTATGTAACGTTATGTAAATCAATCATTTACTTCATGTGGTACACATGTTTTATCGCCCATAAGAGATGACGAAAGCTAGCCAAATCTTGAATTCTAGCATGAGAAAGGAATGTTGCAATATTAAAAGATATCTTGGGAAGAGCTTACGACTATTTAGGTCAAAAGAAGTCTCTACCTCTACTTTTTGGCAGTCTTGGCAAGCTCCAAGTGCAACTGAGCTTTATGAAGCTGGAGCTAGTTTCTTAAAATTAGGAAGTTTCGAAGAAGATCTTATGGATAGAACAACTATGTTCGACATCAAGTTTGAGAATGGAGCGATAAAAATTCCTTGTTTTGTAGTTGATGATTCAACGGAGGCCTTTTTGAGAAATTTGATAGCATCTGAGCAACACTCAACTAACTTATATTCTAAATGTTTTTTGGATTATGCAAACGTAATGGCTCAACTTATTAAGTCACGTAAAGATAAGAATTTGCTATGCCTAAATGGAATCATACTTAACGGGCTAGCTGATGACGGAGAAGTGGCTAATATGTTCAATAAAATTGGAGAAGGGGTCGTGGTTGCTGCTGACAGCACCTATTACGCAGAAGAAAGCAGAAAAATGAGTCAACATTGCAAAAAGCCGTGGAATCAAATTATGGAAAATTTGAGACAAAATTATTTTAGTAGTCCTTGTGCAGGAGCTTCAACTGTGGCAGCTGTCATACTCCTCATACTCACAACTATGCAGACAGTTCTAGCTTTCACAAGTGCTATTAAGTAGTGATCGGCATTGTTGTAATATCATAAGATGGTTGATGAATATCTTCACCATGGTCTTTACATGGATGCAAATTATGTGTCCAGTCAAAAATTGTGCATTTAATTGATCATAGGTGGTGAGAAGCATAGTGAAAGTTTTCTTTTTTTCGAAGCAGATTCTCAATTTATCAACGTGCCCCCCTTCCAAAATAAAAAAATAACAATAATTGCTAAATAATCTATCACGGCCCAGAATCCCAACTTTGGAGTCATGGTGGCACCTAACATTTACTTGTTAGGCAAGTCGACGTGAATAGAAAATTAACTAATTTTAACAATTTTATGACAAGATAATAACGATGAAAATGGTACATGGTCCGAAGCATAGTATGATAATACTAAATATCGAATCTAAATAAACCCAAAAACCAGTATCACAAGTGTATGAACATCTAGATTGCTACAAACATGGTCTAAATAAATGCACTATTTTGAAATACAGAAAGAAAATAGTAAAGATATGAGGGAAGGGCACTTCAGGGCTGTGAACGCCTTGCAGTTGTACCTCAAATCTCCGCCAGCATTGGATCCGAGCAAGGCTACAGAGCGCCGCTAGGATCAACCCCAAAATCTGCACAAGAAGTGCAGAGTGTAGTATGAGTACAACCGACCCCATGTACCCTATAAGTGCCGAGCCTAACCTCGACGAAGTAGTGATGAGGCTAAGGTGAGTGACTTACAATAACATGTACGCAGTAATAATAATAATAATAATAATAATAATAACAACAACAACAACAATAATAATAACAACAACAACAATAACAGCAAAGGAAACATGGAATAGCGCACTTGGTTTAAGGTTGAGTAATTATCAAGATGAATAGGGATAAATTCCCACTTAGTATATTTTTTCGAACTGATGGTCTATTGGAAACATCTCAATCCTCACAAGTTAGTGGCAAGGTCAGGATACAGACTACCCTCCCCAGACCTCACGGTGTGTGATAATACTGAGTATATTATTGTTGTTTTTGTTGAAACAAGAAATGATGGTAAAGTAGTAAATATGTGAAAATGAGTTCAATCCTTGCAACCTGAGAATCGAGAACATCAAACCTCAAGATATCATGAAAAAGTTGAACAACTAACACAATAACATAATGAGTACAACATACACAATCCGTTGCGGTACACAATACGATCCCACCGTATACACACAATCCTCCCTTATTCTACCATAATATCATTTATAATATCAAGAATCATATTTTAAATACGTTGCGGCGCACAACCCGATCCCAACATATTGATATCAACATCCTCCCTTATTTCACCATATCATAATTTATCAAAAACAAGTATCACATACATAACAGTTGCGGCGCGCAACCCGATCCCACCATATCATCATAATCAACATCAAAATCCTCCCTTATTCCATCATATCACAACCGTTGCGGCAACCCGATCTACACATATTATCAATAAGAGTAATCAATTCAATAGCTCAATTTACATGAATCACCACAATTAAGGATTATGAAAGCAAAGCAATAAAGGAATCATGTACTAATCAAAGGAATGCTACAAATAATACAACAAAAAAAAAATAAAAAAAATAACAACAACAAAACAAGCCAAGCATGTGATAGTTAAGGTGTACAAGTAAGACAATTAAGGCAAGTAGAAATCAATCATGGGGTCATGGAAGGAACGAACATTTCAATACAAGAATAATTAATGTCAAGTAGTAAATTACGGTATATAAAATAATTAAAGCATATAACAGTTAAGAAATGGAATGAGATAATTCATGAAATACGAGAATGCATGGAAACAATTATTTTGACGGCGTATATACACTCGTAACCTCGTATATACGCTACTATACACGTAATTCACATAACCTATAGTTCAAGGGTTCCTAATTCCCTCAAATCAAGGTTAGACCTAACACTTATCTCGCTCCGTAACCAAATCAAAGCACAACTGGGGCCTTTCCTAAAATATTCTCCTCCAAACCAATCGAATCTAATCAAAATCTACTTAGTATCATCAAACAATGCTAGAGCCATCAATTATAGTAGATAAAGCTAATATCTTTACACTTTTTTCAAAAAGTAAACCCAAGGCCCGCCCGATCAAAACCCGTGTCCAATAGTAGATTCCGACTACCCATGAACCCATGAGTTCATGTATGCTATTAGTTTCAAAATTCGAGTCAAAATCAACTCTCAAAGCACAGTTTCTTATTTTAAAAAACTTGACTAAGTTTCACAAATTTTCACAAATTTTCACTTTGATTCATATGATTTTGATGTTAAAATCTAAAATAAGTTGATGAAATATGATTAGAAATGATTAAAATCATTCGCCCAAAGTTTTTAAATGAAATTCCCTCTTCAAAATCGCCTCCAATCGAGCCTATGGTTCCAAAATATGAAAAATGAGCATAAAAATCCGTCTCTCATCTTCTTTTTTTTTCTAGGAGTAGATGTCGCAAATGTGACCTATACGAACGCTGCAAATGCGAAGAATCCATTGCAAATTTGAGGAACTTTACACCTTTACTATCATCACAAATGCGAACATGGAACATCCGCATAAGCGATCCCAGTGATCGCAATCGCGACCAATACCTAGGCCAGGCCATTACCGCAAATGCGATTGGGAGTTTGCAAATTTGAAATTTTCAGGCCATTGTGCTCTTTGCAAATGATAGAATGATG
Source organism: Nicotiana glauca (assembly GCA_026770625.1). NCBI lineage: Eukaryota > Viridiplantae > Streptophyta > Magnoliopsida > Solanales > Solanaceae > Nicotiana > Nicotiana glauca. The sequence continues at coordinate 108,559 of MU726711.1, read as the reverse complement.
CTTGCAAATGTGAGTGTCATAAATTGCGACCAATCTCTCGCAAATGTGACTATCTCAATTGTGACCAATCTCTTTCAACTGCAAGGTCTGAGCACCAAGAAAAATTTGAACTCCTCTGAACTCTTCAAAATGTGTCCGAAACTCAGCCGAGCCCTCGGGGCTCCAAATCTAACATCTTGTAATGACCCGGCCGATCGTTTCGAGAGTTGTATCCCCGTTTCCCTATTTTTTTCTCCTTTTATGCTCTAAATCTATTATATGACTTACTGGGTTAGTTGGTTCGGGTCTGGAGACATTTCAGAGTGAATTTGACACTTAGTCTCTTAATTGGAAGCTTAAGTTGGAAAGTTGATCGGATGTTAATTTATGTGTAAACGACCCTGGATTTAAATTTTGATGGTTCCGTTAGCTCCGTTAGGTGATTTTGGACTTATGAGTGTGTCTATATTGTGATTTGGAGGTACGTAGTAGAATTAGGCTTGAAGTGGTAAAAATTGGAATTTTGGGAAGTTTGATCGGGAGTGTACTTTTTGATATCGGGGTTAGATTGGATTTCCAAAATTAGTTTAGGGTGTCATTTGTGACTTGTGTTCAAAATTTGAGGTCAATCAGACGTGATTTGATAGGTTCCGACATCATTTGTAGAATTTGGAAATTTCAAAGTTCATTAGGCTTGAATTCACGTGCAATTCGTATTTTTGATGTTGTTTGAGGTGATTTGAGGTTTTGACTAAGTTTTTATAATGTTTTGGGACTTAATGGCATACTTGATTGAGGTCCTGATAGCCTCGGGTGGTTAACGGATCATTTCTGGACTTAGCTTGTTAACTGAAGTTTTCTGGTGTTTGCTAGTGTAATTATCTGGTTTCCTCTTACGCATTCACGAAAGAGGTCTTGCGATTGCGAACGGCATCTATGGGCTGAGGAAGTTTTGTTCTTCACGTTTGTGAAGAAGAGGACACGAACACGAAGGTTTGGACTGTGAAGAATAGCGAACGTGAGATGGGGGACGCATTCGCTAAGAAGAAATGGGGTAGCTGGGGACCCGTACTATTGGTCTACGCGTTTGTTAGAGAGACCATGTTCGCGATGAGTAATTTTAGCAAAACTTCACATTCGCGAGTCAGGACAAGCGTTCACGAAGGGTTAACTTGAAGGGTCAGTCAGAGTGTTCTATGCGAACGCGAGGGTTTAGCCACTTTCGCGAAGGAGGCTTACTTGAGCAGATTTAAAAGATTCAAAATGAGGGTTTTGAGTTCATATCATAAAATAGAATTGGGAGCTCGGTAGAAGGTGATGATTGGAAGGATTTTCCCATGGGTGTTTGATATAAGTGTTTTCTATCTAGTTTTGGTTAATTTCCATGATTATACCTTTAATTCTACCATTAAATTTGTGATTTGGGGTGGAAAATTGGGAAAAATGAGGAAGAATTCTTGGGCTAGATTTTTGAGATTTTGAATGGGATTTAGTTATCTAGTTTGAGTAAATTTGGTATGGTTAGACTCATGGTCGAATGGGCTTTTGTATTTTGTGACTTTTATCAAATTTTGAGACGTGGGCCCTGGGGTCGGGTTTGAGCTAATTTTGGATTTTTGAGCTATAATTTCGTAATTTCTTGTAGAATTGATTCCTTTAGCCCATATTGATTGTATTGTACCGCTTGTGTCTAGATTCATGACATTTGGAGGCCGATTCGCGAAGCAAAGGCATATTGGAGTACAATTTTACTCGGATTGAGGTAAGTAATAGTTTTAAATCTGGTCCTGAGGATACGAAACCCGAGATTATGCTTTATGTGATTGGTGTGGGGGTGACACACATGCTAGGTGATGGGCGTGTGGGAGTGCACCGTAGGAATTGTGACTTGGTCCACTTCGTGGAACTATAAAGTCGAATAACTTGTTGTTAGCTATATTCTCTCCCTATGTTACAGAAATTTGACTATAAATCATGTTAGAAATCATGCTTAGGCTATAAATCATGTTAGAAATTATGCTTAGGCTATGTGATGACACTGTTGGGACCCGCAGAGGTCGTGCAGTTGTTGAATTATTTGCTAATTGATGCCACACTTGTGTTTGGGTTTTTACCCCAATTTTATGAAAACTATGGTTATTTAAAATTTCTTAATCCATTTTCTGTTAAATGTTGGAATATATTTTGGAAATGTCGGCTTGCCTAGCACCACGATAGGCGCTATCACGACGGTTTTAGGATTTTGGTCGTGACAAGTTAGTATATGAGCTTAGGTTACATAGGTCTCAAGAGTCATGAGTAGGTTTAGTAGAGGCTTGCGGATCGGTACAAAGACATTTGTACTTATCTTCGAGAGGTTGTCGAACCCTTAGGAAACTTCACATTCTTGAATTCTTTTCATAAAAATCTGTTGATTCTGGTAACTAAATTTCTGTTATTCTATTCTTTCATATACAGTGAGGACACATACTACTGGACGGGATGGACAACCACCACTTAGGGCCACGAGAGGCCAAGGTTGCGGTAGAGGCCATAGTAGGGGCAGAGGTGCAGCTCGTACAACAGCTAGGGCAGCACCTTGAGATCCACCAATTGCCCCAGTTCAAGAGTAGGTCCAAGTTGTGGATGAGCCAGCGGGGCCAGCTCAAGCACCAGTTGTGCCCATTGTGATTCCAGGCCTTCAGGAGGCCTTAGCTTAGACTCTGACCGTGTGCATTAGTCTTGCTCAGGTGGTTTCTATTCCGGCCGCAGCAACCACTTCTCAGGCTAGGGAAGGTACTCAGACTCTTGCCGCCCATATACCAGAGCAGGTGGTGCAGGGTCTCCAGACACCGGGGGCACTACCAGCCCAACTGGTTGCAGCTACTTAGGCCCATGTGGTTCCTATTATGTCTGATGATGAGAAATAGAGATTGGAGAGGTTTGGGAGACTCCAGCCTCCTTCTTTCAGTGGTATAGAGATAGAGGATGCTAGGGTTTCTTGGACAAGTGTCCGAGGATTCTTTATACAACAAGTATTCTGGAGACCAATGGTGTCTCTTTCACTACTTTTTAGTTCTCTGGGGCTACTTTCAGTTGGTGGGAGGCTTATGAGAGGCGTAGACCAATCGGTGCAGAGACACTTACATGGCAAGAGTTCTCTGTTCTCTTCTTGGAGAAGTTCGTACCATAGTCTCGTAGAGAAGAGCTACGCAGGCAGTTTAAGCAATTACATTAGGATGATATATCTGTGATGTAGTACGAGATGAGGGTTTTTGAGTTTTCCTGTCATGCAATTTGGTTGGTTCCCACTTATAGGGAGAGGATCGTAAGGTTAATTGATGGCCTCACATTTTATCTACGGTTGCTTATGACTAGAGAAAGGGTATTTGGTGCTACATTCGATGAGGTTGTGGACATTTTTTGGCTGATAGAGATGGTCCACTGCCAGGAACGAGTTGAGAGGGAGGTTAAGAGGTCTCGTGGATTAGGTGGTTTTAGTGGTGTTTGTTCTGGAGGTCTGTTCCACAACGGCAGGGATCGTCCCTATAGGCATGCTCATATGGCTCATTAGTTCATCGTGGTGCATTATCTTGCGATGGTTCACATAGTTCTCATTAGGGCTAGTCATCTCTTAGTGACCTAGCAGCTTAGAGTTCGTCCCGTGCTCCATCATTTTAGGGATCATCTATGACAGGCACTTCAACTAGTTATGCCGATGCTCGGGGTTCGTTTTCAGTCCCCAATACCAGCATCGACAAGTTATTATGAGTGTGGATAGTTTGGTCATATCAGGAGGAAGTGTCCCTGCCTATTGGGAGGTCAAGCACAACAGAGAAGCCAGCTTACGACTTCAGCACCAGTTACTTCACCACCTACCCACCCAGATCGGGGTGGATTTCGGTCAGCTAGAGGTCGCCCTAGATGAGGAGGCCGATCAGTAGCGGCTAGACCCGTTTCTATACACTCCCTGCCAGACCAGATGTTATTGCTTTAGACACAGTGATCACAAGTATTGTTTCAGTATGTCATCGAGATGCTTCTGTATTATTTTAACCTGGTTCCACTTATACATATGTATCATCGTATTTTGTGCATTATCTAGATATGCCCCGTGAGTCTTTTTCTTCATCTGTTCATGTATCTATGTCGGTGGGGGATGCTATTGTTATGGATGGTTATATCATCCATGTGTAGTGACTGTTGGGGGATTGGAGAGTAAAGTTGATCTCTTGTTGCTTAGTGTGGTCGATTTTGATGTGATATTGGGTATGGATTGGTTGTCTCCATATCATGTTATTTTGGATTATCATGCTAAGAATGTGATATTGGCAATGCCAGGGGTTGCCACAGATTGAGTGGCGATGTTCTCTTGACTATGTTCCAAGTAGAGTGATTTCATACTTCAAGGCCCAGCGAATGGTTAGGAAGGCTTGTTTATCTTACTTGGACTTTGTTGGGGATGTTGGTGCCGATGCCCCTACTATTGATTCTGTTCCGTTTGTGCAAGATTTTTTGGATGTGTTTCCTGCAGACCTATCGGGTATGCTGCCCAATAGGGACACTAATTTTGGTATTGACCACGTGCCGGTCATTCAACCCATTTCTATTCCTCCCAACCGTATGGCACCTGCTGAGTTGAACGATTGAAGGAGCAACTCCAGGAACTTCTTGATAAGGTGTTTATTAGGTGTAATGACCTGACCGGCCGTTTTTAGCATTTGCACTTTGCGTGGTAGTTTGGGGGCACGAGTAACTCCTTATGATATACTAGGACTTGCGTGCAAAATTTGAGTTCATTCTGAGTTGATTTTATATGTTTCAGCGCGAGTTTTTTTGAAGTCGAATGTTTGAAAGTTCATTAAGTTTGATTTGAGGTATGTTTCATCATTTCGATCTTGTTTTACGTGATTTGAGGCCTCGAATAAGTCTATTTTTATGTTATGGAAATTTTGGTTATGTTCGTACGGGGTCTCGAGGGGCTCGGGTGAGTTTCAAATATGTTTGGATTGTATTGCGCTTGATGCTTCGACGTTATTTTTTCAAGCATAAATGGTACCACATTGAACAAAAGAGCTCCAATTTCTGTTTTATTAAAGTATTAGATCCGTGTCATAATTATAGATCCATATCAAAAAGAATCATCTAATTTGGACATCGTATGATAATTTTATGGTCATTTTATTAAGAATTGGGTTGCCAGATTTTTCAGATTAATTACAAAATTGTCACTGACTTCGGATTTAAAAATTGTACTATTTCCAAATATTGAAACCAACGTATCTCCTTCATTATAAGGTCAAATGGAGTGATTCAAAAGCCTATCTTGACTGACATTTCACAAGGAATCAATTTAAGGCATCAAAAGAAGGTTTTGGGATCGTTGTTACACCAAATGAGGTCGAACAACTGGGCAAAAATACTTAATATCGAAGGTTTGTTCATTTGGTCATATTTTATGTTGGGGAGCTCGGATTTGGACAATTTTTGGAGGCAATTTTCACCATATGGATTAAAGTAAGTATTTTATACTCGATTTTGGTTATGTTTGCGAGCACGTGATTTTTGCCCTATCTGAATTACTCCCATAAAATATCAGAAAATAATTTTTTCCAATTTTTGCAATTTTATAGGATTTTTTATAGAATTTTATTAATGGCTTTATTAAAAAATAAAAATCACAAAAAATGGCTCATTTTTACATTCTAAGCTTTGAAATTTTAGATTTTTAATTTTTCTCTTGATCAATTAATTTTTATAATCTTTATAGGTAAATAATCAGTTCAATCTTACAATTAGAATTGATTTATGAATTTAATTTAGGGTTTTAATTAAAGAAAAGAAAGAAAAAGAAAGAAAACAAAAAGAAAAGACTGGATTTAATATTGGGCCACCCCAAAGAGCAAATACAACGGCCCAAGTGTGATTCTTCTGCCCAATTCCCACATAACCCAAGTCCAATTTCCAAGCCCATAATTTGTAGGCCCATACCCTTAACGTAATCACTACCTCTATATAATAGTACCTAATCCCTAACGCCACAGACACAAAAAAAAATTTTGATCCGCCACTTTCTCCATAATAAAAGCATAAGCTTCTTCTTCATTAGCCGAAGAGAACTACAAAAATACAAAGCAGCAAAAAGCAGCAAACTTTCTTCTTCTTCCTCACAATTTCACACAATTCCATTTCCCTCACTTGGCTTCCCTATATAACCATTCTTCACTCCCAAAGATCAGCCATGAACATCACAAAATAACCAGTTTTACCACCTTACACTACAATGAACACCACCTACATTCCAGCTCCAAAAACTACCTTAAATCACCTTAAAGCAGCCTCAGATTCAGCGTCAAAACGCAGCTGAAAAGCTGCTAATAACGTAGCAAAAATAGTCCTCCAACCTTGTTGGAATTCAGCTCCAAAACAGCTGCAAAAATCAGCCACGAAATCCCCAAAAGCAGCTAAAAAGTCCCCCCAAAAAAACAGTCAAATAGCTCAAAAACGCAGCGAAAGCGTGCCATGAATACAATCATGAAATTAATCCCAAACCCAGCTTTAAACTCACTCCAAAATACCCCGAAATCCAGCTTCAAAGCACCCAAAATCACCCGCCAAAAAATATCGTCAAAAGCCAATGTCGAAGTGAAATCGCATTAGAGTTCCGTGGTTTGAGGTCCGGGTTAAGTGCTAGTTTTGAGATTTTGCTGTTTGTGAGCTTCCTCTTCACTGTACATGCTGGAAATTTTAGCAATAAAGGTCCTCTGGTCTTTCTCCTTCTCCTTACTGTTTTTTCGTCGATTTCATTTTTGTGCGTTATTTTGTTTGCTCTTGTTTGAAAGCATGATATCTTATCACTCTTTTTGTTGGTTTTCTCCACTAGTTTTGTTTGTAAATATTGTTTTGTTTGTCCCGTGAAAGATAAAATGCCAAGTTCACTTAGTTTATTATCAAATGTCAGTAGCTATGAATTACAGTTCCTCCTTTGTATCGCAAATAGGTAGATCCAAATGGGTTCCTATCTTTATTGTAGTATTTTGTTGTTTTGCTTTAATGAATTTTATAACTTATTTTAGTTGAGTTTGTCTTATGAACTTGAAAATATGGAATAAACAGGCATGAGTTAATTCTAATATGCTATGAGAAGTTTTGTTAATGGATTATGTGATGACGGGGTTAAATCAGAGTCGAGTCATTGGTCATTTAATCAAAATCAGAAAGAGGGTCATGGAAAACGAGTTTTTTGGAAACATAGTTACGGTTCTTAATTTTCCAAATGCGGGGTGCATTTCATGTGACCCGATTATAATTACATCGAATAATAAAATCCTTTGAAATAATTTAAGGTGTACCGCGCTGAATAAAAATCACAAAATTGTGTGGCCCTCTTTAATTATATCTTTTAAAATCTTTAGAATTCGGGACGTGCCATTTAGGAAATTTCCCTGGCTTCCTGCAAAGATATCAACACGCTAGTTGCTTTAGGCACGTTCTTTAATAATTTTACCTTCTTAAACTCGGGTGTGCATTTTATGTGACCCAAATTCAAATCCCAAAACGTTGAATAAGATGTGTTCCGGATTGCGGGTGCATTTCATGTGACGCGATCCAAAGACAGTTTTTAAATGACGTTCAATATTCTTTAAAAATTGAATAAAAGCAGTTAAAAGCTAAAATTTGCACACAGATTCAAACTGTATTAAAATCAGATAATTAGGCAGAATATGACAGTTGAGTGACCGTGCTAGAACCACGGAACCTGGGAATGCCTAACACCTTCTCCCGGATTAATAAAATTCCTTACTCGGCTATTTGGTTCGCGTCTGTTAAATAGAGTCAAACCTTTTTCTTGATTCAGGATTCAAACCGGTGACTTGGGACATCATAAATCTCCCAAGTGGCGACTCTGATTTTAAATAAAAATGAATCTCGTTTCAGTTATCCTTTAATTGGAAAAACTCCCTTGGTGTAGTAGAAAAAAGAGGTGTGACAATGTTTCATAAATCCATCTTCACTTTTGGCATTTGATTAATGATTTCAAAGTGAAATTTTGGGGTTTTGTTTAAAACTTCATAAAGTGAATATTTGAGTTTTGAACATTGATTCGGAGTCAGATTTAAGTAAAACTAGTATGGTTGCACTCGTTATTGAATGGGTTGTCAGATTTTATGAGTTTTACCGCGTTCTAAGGCGCAGACCAGGGTTTATTTTTTGGTTAATTTTGGGATTTTTGATTATAGACTCGACCTTTATTGATTGGCTATGTTTCCTTTAGCATTATTTTATGTATTTGAATTGCTTTTGGCTAGTTTTGAGCCATTAGGAGGTCATTACGCGCAAGATGGCATCGTTGGAGCATCATTTGGCTTGCTAGGTATTGGATTTGGCTCGTTCTAGGTATGTAACACTTATAAACTTGGTGCTGAGGGTATGAAACCCTGAATTACGTGTTATGTGTTCTGGTGTTGAGGTGATGCACATGCTAGGTGACAAGCTTGTGGGTGTACACCGTGTGAATTGTGACTTCGTTATTTCTGTGGTACTGTATAGTTACTTAATCTTATCTATAACCATGAAATCTCTACATGCTAGAGCTATTGAGTTGTGATCCATATTAGAAACCATGTTTAGGTTACATGCTTATTTTGTTGGAACCGACTAAGGTCATATTGTTGTTGAATTACTTGTTCAAATTGCAATTTCATACTCTATCATGTTCATTCATTTTCTATCATATCTCAGTCTCTGTTGCTATTTATTGACATATCATATCATTATTTTGGGCTAGTTGCATGGCATTGTGAGCTCGAGAGACTGGAGAGATTGATGACTGAGTGAGGGCGAGGGCTTGAGCTGTGAGTGATATATGTATATATGTGGATCGGGTTGCATGCCACAACGAATATCATTGATTTATGCCATGATTGGCTTGATGTAGTGCTTGCGCTGAAAGAGCCCCTCTAGAGTCTCTACACAACCCTATTGAGCGCGGTTGATTTATATTGAGGGATAGATCTTCCCTGGACATAGATCTTGTCCGAAGCATTTATATTTGGGGAAGGATATTCCCCAAGCGGCATTAGCCTTATACAATACTAAGTTACTAACGGTTAGTTGCTATGTATATATTCAGGACGAATCTTCCCTGGGCTGGATTGGTCATATAAAATACTGAGTGACTGAGCATGTCGAGTGATTGAGCATGATGAGTGGAAAGTGTGAGATAGAGAGATTAGGTACTCTGAGAGTGTGAATATATGAGTTCATCTATGAGATACATTGCATTGACATGCAAAAATGACAGACATGAATAAAGAAGCATTTTCTGTATCACGTCATTCATGACTTCTCACACATATTAACATATAGACATAGAGATGTATTTTACTCTTGCTATCTGGAAAAAAGAAAATATATTGCTTATTATTGAAAGGATTTTTGGGAGAAATCATAGTTTTCAAACTTACTCCTATTTTTGACGATTTCAGTAAAAGATTTGGGTTTTCACTGATATACTTGAAAAACATACTTGTTTTCTGGAATTGTAAACGAGCTGAGCATTTTATCTCTGAGTTACTTCTTTTATTACTTTTATTATGTTGTTATTAACTGTTGTTGGCTATTGGTGTTGGACTCCGACCTTGCTTCCAGCTCGTCACTACTTTCAACCTAAGGTTAGGTTTGTTACTTATTAAGAACATAGGGTCGGTTATACTCATACTACAATTCTACACCTTGCGTGTAGATATTGGATGATAATGTTGTTGTCATCGGCAGGAGCTGGAATAGAAGACGTACCTGCATTCCGGTAATAGCTGCCTTTTGGTCACAGTAGCCTTAGATTTATAAAAATCTATTTATATACATTCGAACATATGATGTATTTATTTCATACTAACTTTGTAAATTATAATCTTAGAAGCTCATGATTTATACTACCAGTCCTTGGGAAATATATATGATTTAGATATTTTCTTTTACTTATTATTAGTATTATTAAATTTCATTGGAATTAGATAGTTGTTAATTGGCTTACCTAGTGGGTTGGGTTAGATACTAGCACGCCTAGTTGGATTTTGGGTTGTGACATTAGGCCTAGCGTGTCACCTTGGGGTGCACCAGTTCTGTTTGTGAAGAAGAAGGATTGTACTATGAGAATGTGCATTGATTATAGGCAGTTGAAAAAAGTGACAATCAACAACAAGTATCCTTTGCCACGTATTGATGATCTATTTGACCAACTTCAGGGAGCGAGGGTGTTCTCCAAGATTGATTTGTGGTATGGATATCACCAGCTGAAGATACGGGACTCAGATATCCTTAAGACAACTTTCAGGACCTTATGGTCATTGTGAGTTCCTTGTGAAGTCTTTCGGCCTGACCAACGCTCTAGCAACGTTCATGCATCTAATGAACAATGTATTTCAGCCTTATCTCAACTTGTTTGTTATTGTGTTCATTTATGATATCTAGTGTACTCTCGTATCTAGGAGGAGTATGCCCATCATTTGAGGATTGTTTTGCAACGGTTGAGAGAGGAGAAGATTAAGTTTTTCAAGTGTGAGTTTTGGCTCGGTTCAATGGTGTTCTTGGGGCACGTGGTGTCCAGTGAGGGTATACAGGTGGATCCAAATAAGATAGAGGTGGTTTAGAGTTGGCCCAGATCATCCTCAGCTACGAAGATTCAAAGCTTTATAGGGTTGGCTGGTTATTACCGTCGCGCCGTGCATGTTTTCTCATCTATTACGTTGCCCTTTACCAAATTGACCCAAAAGGGTACAACTTTTAGTTGGTCGGATAAGAGTGAGCAGAGCTTTTATAAGCTCAATACTGCTTTGGCCATTGCTTAAATTCTAGTTCTACCATTAGCTTCTGGTTCTTATGTAATGTATTGCGATGCTTCTTGGATCGGTATCAAGTGTGTTTTGATGCAGGGGGTAGAGTGATTTCTTATGCTACACGTAAGTTGAAGCCTCATGAGAAGAATTACACTATTAATGATTTAGAGTTGGTTGCCATTATTAATACGTTAAATATTTGGAGGCACTATCTCTGGTGTGTCTTTTGTGGTATTTGCTGATCATTGTAGCTTACAGCATGCATTTAAATAGAAGAATCTAAATTTAAGGCAGCGGAGATGCTTGGAGCTGCTAAAGGACTATGATATTACTATTTTGTATCAATTGGGAAAGGCCAATATGGTGGCCGATGCCTTGAGTAGGAAGGTAGTGAGAATGGGTAGTCTTGCATTCATTATTATTGGTGAGAGACGCCTTGCAGTGATGTTCAAGACTTGGCCAACAAGTTCGTGAGATTAGATATTTCGGAGCCCAGTCAGGTTCTAGCCTCTATGGTACTCGATCTTTCATATTTTATCACATTAGAGAGCACCAGTATGATGATCCTCATTTGCTTGTCCTCAACGACAGGGTTCAACATGGTGATGCCAGATATGCGACTCTTGGAGATGATATGGTGTTGAGGATGCAGGGCCGGATATGTATGCCCAATCTAGTCCCTGAACTTCATTCTAGTGGGTACTACTTATTATTTAGATCGGTTGGCTGAGATTTACATCAAAGAGATTGTTCACCTTCACGGTGTGACAGTTTCCATCATTTTAGATAGAGTCAGCAGTTTACATTGTAGTTTTGGAGGGCCATGCAGCGAGAGTTGGGCACTCTGGTTGAGTTGAGCACATCATTTCACCCTCAGATGGACGGACAATCTGAGTGCACTATTCAAATAAGGACGGACATGCTACGTGCTTGTGTTATTGATTTCGGGGTTTCATAGGACCAATTTCTGCCACTTGCGGAGCTTGCTCACAACAACAGCTATCAGTCGAGCATTTAGATGGCTTCGTATGAGGCTTTATATGGAAAGTGGTGTAGATCTCCCGTGGGTTGGTTTGAGTTAGGTGAGGCTAGGCTATTGGGTACTGACTTGGTTCAGAATGCTTTGGAGAAGGTTAAGTTGATTTAGGAGTGGCTTCGCACGGCTCAGTCTAGACAGAAGAGTTATGCTGATAGGAAGGTCTGTGATGTGGCTTACGTGGTTGGGGAGAAGGTTCTGATTAAGGTTTCACCCATGAAGGGTGTTATGAGGTTCGGGAAGAAGGGAAAGTTGACCCTCGGTTCATTGGGATTTTTGACGTACTTTAGAGGATTGGAGATGTGGCTTACAAGCTTGCCTTGCCACCTAGTTTGTCGAGTGTGCATCCATTATTTCGTGTTTCTATGCTCCGGAAGTACATCGACAATCCGTCTCATGTTTTGGATTTCAGCACGATGTTGGACGGTGTTTTGACTTATGATGTGGAGCCACTAGCCAATTTGGATCAGAAGGTTTGAAAGTTGAGGTCAAAGGATATAACTTTAGTGACGGTGTAGTGGAAAGGTCAGTCTGTGAGAAGGCTACTTGGGAGACCAAGTTGGAGATGTGGAGCAGATATCCACACATATTTGTGACTCCAGGTACGTTTCTTGACCTGCTCGAGGACAAACGCTTACTTAAGAGGGGGAGGATGTAACGACCCAACTGGTCATTTCAATAGTTGTATCCCCGTTCCCCCATTTTCTACCCCTTTATGCTCAACATCTATTATATGACTTACCGGGTTAGTTGGTTCGGGTCCGGAGATATTTCAGAATGAATTGAGATACTTAATCTCTTAATTGGAAGCTTAAGTTGTAAAAGTTGACCAAATATTGAATTATATGTAAACAACCTTGGATTTGAATTTTTATGGTTCCGTTAGCTCCGTTAGGTAATTTTGGACTTAGGAGCGTGTCCGGATTGTGATTTGGAGGTCCGTAGTAAAATTAGGCTTGAAATGGCGAAAGTTGGAATTTTAGAAAGTTTGACCAAAATGCACTACCACATATTTGGTTGTTTCTTTCTACTTCTAATGATTATGCTAATGTTTGCAAATGAAAATCTAGAGAACGATATTTTTAGTGTTGTTGTTTTTCAAGTTTATAAATGATCTAGGGTCATGACTTCCACCTAGATGGTTACCTAATGGATTGTAGGCTTTAAGGAAAGTTTGATTGATCGGGGTCGTAATATAGCAATCACACACAATTATCCACTCAATATCTCTCGGTAGTTAGAGTGATTTTGCCCAATTTGGCTTTCTCAAGTCCAAATGGGTATTGCATAAAATAAGTGATAAATGCTCAAGTCGAGTCTTACTATCTCCAGATTCAACCCTTTAATTAGCGCTATCAATTTTGTGAGTTCACCCCAATTCCTTGTTAGCCAATTTTCCTAGACATAGTCTCTCTTTCTCACGTAGATGCTAAGTCAATTAGGTATGAATAAATGTTTGCAACCATTAATTCTTAAATTCAAGCAAGAACTAGGCATTACATCTCTAACTCATTCACAAACAAGCCCCAAATCAAACACCCATTAGGTACCCACACTAGGGTTGGATCATAACCCTAGCTAAATATTTAGCTGCTCAGAGAGAAAATTGAAGAAACTAAAGAAGAAAATAAGATTAAACTCATAATAAATGATAAAGGGAAGAAAATCCAATGTTAAAATGCTAAACTATTACAAAGTTACCCAAACCAGTAAAGGAAAGATAGCTATCTATGTTCAGATGTTCAAACTTAACCTAAAGATAACAAAAAGATCTATTTATGTCTAGCTAAAATTACCGGACAAAATTGCCCCAGCGAAGGTTCTGTGGCCGCATAATTATATGTATGGTCCGCACTTTTGAAAATGGCTTAACAAGATGGACTTTTGCGGCCACACAATTCTAGGTTGTGGCCGCACTTCTTCTACTTTTGTGGATCGCACATTTTTGAGTGCGGCCGAACTCTTGGTTCTGCGGCCGCACAAGAATGATGCAGTCCGCACTTCTTGACCTTGGGCTTGGACTTAGGGGACTTTTGCGGACCGTACATTTTTGAGTGCGGCAGCTCTCTTGATTTTGCAGTCACACGATAATGGTATGGTCTGCACTTCTTCATGGCCCTAAAGTCTATCTCTCTGAACCTCATCTTCTGTAGCCACAAAATAATTATGTGGTCCACACTTTTCATGGGAATTCTGTTTGAGGCTGCCTCATTTTATGCGGCCGCACATAGTACTGTACGGTCCGCGTCTTTTTTGGTCCTTGTCCAATTTTACTCTTTTTTGAGTTGGTTTTCATTTTTTTGGCTCGTTCCCCAATATTCTTGCAACAAAGCACATTTCATTAGTTCTCAGGAATACCTTTAAGTATTTTTGAGCTAAAACGTAAGTAAAAAAGTGCGAATGAATTGTCAAAATCCCTACTTATCAACTCCCCCAAACGTAAGCTTTTGGTTGTCCTCAAGCAAATAAGGTAATTCCTACCCCCACAAGATAAGAACTATTTTGGCTGGACTAAGGTGAATCAATCACACATCAATTGGGATCAACAATTAACCACAATACGTAAGAATTATCAACAATGTAATGATTTGACTTTTTGAGTACAATAGTTCTAATATGACACTATAGCATCAAGAGTTGAATTTATTCATCATGGAAGCTCTCTCTTTCATATAGGTCATTGTGGATCCCAAACTCCTCGTCCTCTACTCTTCGTTATCATATCTTACTTTAGAATGTAACACTCAATTCAAGGATTGTGAAAAGTTTACTCATCTCTCTTAAAAGAATGTCACAAGTACGGCCCTATGTACCATATGCTTGACCCTTATGTAAATCTCCACTAATGTAAGCTCACTCAACTTGAAATCATATATGGATTTTTCGAGGTGTAATGAAGGCTTTTGGATCAAGGTAAGACTCGTTGGAATAGAATGGGTTCATCTTTCCTTAAGCACTCCATTTTCTCTTTTTGGCTCATACTTTGTCGACTCCTTGTGTCATTTTCTTTTTTCTCGGGAGAACTAGAGAGACATAATATTATTCTTTCTTGGTCATGATATTAATTTTCTCCTTCTCTATTTACTCCATGACTTTCATTTGTGTTTTTCTTTGAATCCCTTCAACTCTTAACGCTATTCACTTTCTTTTTGGCATTTTTTTTTGTTCTTTCTTTCTTTATTTTCTTTGCCTTCTCTTTTCTTCATTTCTTTCCTCTTCTTTTTACATTTATATCACTTTCAAACTCCTCGTCTCTCTCCCCTAAAATTATGTTTTAGCCAATTGTTTCTCAATAATGCTAAGGAAAGATCAGGTGCAAAGAGAGCATCATTACAAAACAGATAAAGCATTGTAAAGTGGTTATTAAATAAAAGAGGGCTTAAGCTCAAATGGGTTGACTAGGGATATCACATTGGTAGGCTATGAAAGATTTCAAATTGGATCAAGGAGAATTTTGCCTAGAAAAATATTCGGGGCAAGTTCTAGACTATTAGCATGGGTACTTGGACTCGCAACAAAAATCTCACTTCTCACGCAATTTGATGTTAAAGAGGATAGGGTCGAGGGCCCACAACAACAATACTCAAGATTGAAAATAAGTAATAGTTCAACTAAACCACTCGATGATTGCTCAAGTCTACACAAGAGTTTAAAGGTCACTAATTAAAGTTATTTCTTGCCAAGAACTTGTTTTTAACCATAATGCCGTAGTTAAATGTGTTGGTAGCAATTGAAGCATACTTGACCCTTTTTATTCATTAATACTACTATTTTTATCTAAACATCAAAAAGGGCTCAATCCCTTAAGAAGGTTGTCATGCCATCCATCATTGGGAAGCGCCACACGGTTCGGAAAAAACCCACATTTGGATAGAACCGTGGCATTAAGAAAACCAAAGGCTTATTGCTCACTTAAACATAAAAAGAAGCTACCCAATCAAAAAGAATCTACTGTGAGCATGTGATTTATTTTCTATTAGAAATACTCCTATAAAATCAAAGAAATAGATTTTTCCAAATTTTGTTTTTAATTATATAGGATTTTTTAGGTTTTATTATTTATTTGCATTTCTTATGCACGTTTAATTCTGTTAAAATCATGAAAATCCCCCAAAAAATGTCAAAAATATCATGCATTGAATATTAGATTTTCGTGTTCATAATTTATGATTCATTGGTCAATTAATTGATTTATTAAATTAAAAATCACAAAAAAATTGTTCATTTTAAACTTTTTTTGGCTTTTAGTATTAGCTTAGTAATTTTCTCTTTATTTAATTTAGGATTAATTAATAGGTAAATAGTACAATAAAATGATTAGTTTAATTTGATAACTTAGATTAATATAGAATTAAGTTTAAAATTTAATTAATTTAGTAAGGATTTTTTAAAATTAAAGAAAAGAAAAGAAAAGGCTGAAAGTTAATTGGGCCACCCAAAAATCAAAATTGGTGGCCCTGTTCACCTTTTTCCGCTTAAACCCATGCCCAGACCCTCTCTATACCTGGTCCATCTCCCCATCACCCAAAATGACACAATTTGATCCCCATCCAATCCCAGCCGTTGGATCATTTTGATCCAGCGTCTCGCAACTGACCACTCCCTAAATATAAAAGTGTCCGAACCCCCCACCAAAAAAAAATCCCTAGAGACCGGTCTCACTTCCTTTCTCCCATCTCTCTCAAAACAAAATGCTATCCACCCTTATAACCGCCACCGTCTCCGTCATGGTCCGCCAACCTGAAATCGCCTCTCGGCGGAGGACCACCTCTAAGCAGCTTCAAAATTACACCATGTAATGCTGAGCCCTTCCCAAACACTAGTCCCTTATTAGTTTTCCCAAATCATCACCCAAATCCTCCAATTTCAAATACGAAAAGTCACACCCTAAACCTTAGGTCGCCCAAACAACCCCAAATTCACACCATAGGACCCTCAATCTTCCCCCACCACTATTCTACTATCGATTCCCCAAAAACCCCTTAAATTTCCTCAAATATTAGATCTTAGAAAAAACTAGAAACCCTAATCCCCATTTTCTTGATTTTGATTGTTTTTTCGAGCATGATTTAGTTCGAAATCTATGATAGTAGGAACGATTGATTAGCATATGTTGGAGCTATTTCAAAGGAATTACGACTTGCCATAAAACCCCTCTGATATAGCCTAGTTTACCTTTTCGTTGTGTTTTGTTCTTATTTTCTGATGATTTGAGTGCATGGTATATCTGTTTTAGATTAATTAACTGCTAGTTTAGTTTTAAAATTATTTCAACCATGTTATCTAAAATCAATTTCATTGTTAGTTTGTTGATTTAATCACTTGTAGATTAATTAGGTTAATTTTTGGGGTTTCATTGTATCTTCATTTCAGTTCTTTATTTGGTTTACTGATTTGTTATGTTTGTTTGTTTGAATATAATGTTTCTTAGGGTTTTATTGGATTAATCTTGCGATTCACTAATAGAATAGACTGTTTGGTTTAAGGTCCAATTAATTCTAAGTTTTGACTGATAGTTTAGCCTCTTGGGAGTTATAATTGAAAACAGTTTTCAAAAGTTAAATGTTGGAATCTCCTAGATTGTTCTAGGAGTTTCCCATAAGAATTTTAAAATAAAACTCAGGTCGGAATTAAAATAATCAGTACTTAAAAAGGGTAAAATTGAGAATTTACAATAGGAAAATATCAGCAAAGTCTAGTTATGTTCAATAAATGTTGATGTCCCTGAAATTCTAGACTTCTTTCTTGTAAAAATGACTTCTTACCATTTTTTTTCGTACGAACATGTATTTATAAGATAAACATATATATTCATTAGGTTGGTACTAGCCACTGCTTTGCTGTTTTGTCGATTATACAATGTTAAATGGATTCTCCATAGTAATTTAACCTGCATTTTGTCTTCTGTTTTTATGTGAGTGGCAACAAGGGAAGGAAATCTTAGAGCGGGAATCGAATGCTAACTTGTAAAAAATAGCTCTATAGCTGATTTTTTGAAAGCTGAAGCTTGCTAAAGGACTGTGTAACAGTTGAAGGCTTGAAGCCATGAAGAATGTCACTTTTAAAAATTTTCTTTCTTTCTTTTAGACATGTAATTGTGTTTAGGATCATGTTGTACATTTATGGATTGTTCAGTAATAAATTGACTATTAGGATATTTTAATTTTAAGTTCGATCATGATAATTAATAGTTATATTCTTAACTTCATGTATTATTTGTTATAATATAGCCTATTACCACAGAATCGCATGAATGTAGGTTATATGAGTTGGGTTAGACCTTCAACAAGGCCCAATATGGAAATCACCTGAGCAAGTCTGGACCCAGGCAGATGGGCCTGGGTACTATGCCCAATGGCTTGATCCTAGTTACAGGCTTACCCCCCTTTGAACCTTAATATAGACTCAAATTTCTCATTTTATGTATTGGAAATCACACGTAGCATAATTGATCTTAAAACATGAATCATCTTTTGGTTTTTTATGAACTGAATTTTAAGCTTCTGGAAAAATGTGTATTATATGTAAATTTCATTGGCATCAAACACAAATTCGTAATAGGCCCAGTCATTTAAGAATCGCGACTGGGCCAGCCTTTGCCAAATAACTAATTGGGATATTTCATCTTATGCTTTTAGGCTTGTAACCATTAAAGCTATTTTTTCCCTAAGTTAGTTTTATCATTAGATACTACTGTAGATGCTTATAACAATCAAAATTAGTTTAGAAAAATCTAAACATCATAGTATGATTTAGGTGCGTAATTAACTCATTGTGACTATGGGTACAGTTCCCGTGACATAGCTATGATACCTAATTTCCAAATTTGTATGTGCATTTTATGTGACTCGATCATAACAACTTTGAATAATAATAAAATAAACATGTCGTAAATCGCAGGTGCATTTCATGTAGCGTGGTTTGTGATGTGTCCCAAAACAACAAGAGTACGACAATCGTAACTTGTTCAAGAAATAATTCCATAAATCCTAAAAAGCGATTAAAATAATTAAAAGTTGTTATAAATTTAAAAATGCACAATAGGTTTAAAATATGTAGTAAATAATATAATTAAGCCAATTATTAATAGTTAAGCAACCATGCTTGAACCACGGAACCCGAGAATTCCTAACATCTTCTCCCGGGCTAATAGAATTCCTTACCTATTTTTCTGGTTTCGCAGACTTTTAAATAAAGTTAAATTTCCTCGGTTTGGTATTTTAAAATAAAATCGGTGACTTGGGATACCATAATAAAATTTTAAGTGGCGACTCTAAATAAATAAAATAATGGCATTTATATTTATGTCACTTAAATTGAAAAAACTTCCTTTTACCCCCTACGGGTAAAAAGGAGGTGTGACAACTACTAAAATAAATAAGAAGTTATACTACTAAGAAAAAAAACTAAAGAAGCTATGAAATAAACTACGGAAAGTAAGAAAAATAAATATACAACCCGAAGGAAAATGAATATATACATAGAGGAAAAATATGTACATAACCAAAGAGAAAATAAAGATAAAAGAAAAAGAGTATTAGAGTTATTACATGCCAAATGTCAATGTCATAATAAATCATCCAAAATAGACCACCCCCCAGAATAAAAATAAGTATTGTCCTTAATGCTTAAGAAAATAAGAATAAGAGTGGGTAGAGAGTTAAGAAAACGCCCTATGTGCTCTCAGTGTGCATGGCATCCTCAACACCCTATGGATCCTCCAACTGGATCTCATCATCCTCTGGTCGTGGAATAATGGGGTTGCTGAACATCGGAGTATCTTTTCAGCAGTGTGGGCAGTAGGGTCCGGCTCCTCAGACTGACCAACTGCTATCTTTGATGCCTCGGGTACTGCTGGTGCTGCTGGAGCTACTGGTGTTGTCTCCATCAGAAGGTCAAGTGGTAGATCTCCAGCAGATGTGATCTTGGCAACTTCTTTTCTTAATCTATCCACCGACTTCTTCGAAGCCTGAATTTCCGCATCTTCTTCACCTATTTTCCCAACTCCTCAATGACTTCCCCATGTAAGGCTAGAGTATCCATAATGGTCTTCTGATTTACCAGGATCTTTGACAATGTTCCCTCCACTGAAAGAGGTACCTGTGATTTTGTTAGGGGAAAAGGCTGTGCTGCAACAACACTGGATATGTTAGAAAACTTTGAAATAGCTATTTACATCCAGTTGTTGACACTTGCCAATGTCTGGGAGACTCGCAACGCACTGAGTGGATACACTACTGAAAAATTGGTCTGCGGGAACGGTTGAAAAACCGTTGCCACAGATTGCCGAACCGTTACCATAGGGATATTGGAACGGTTTAAAGACCGTCACATCAGCCGGCGTACCCATAGGTCTGTTGCAACGATTCTTGCAACGGTTTGCATCGCCGTGACAATAGATACGTCTATCACAATGGTTTATCCTTTTTTATCCTTTCTCTGTTGGAACGGTTATTTTTTTCAATTGGAACAATTCAAAACCGTTACTGTATTGTTTTTGCAATGATTTTTAATCGTTACCATATTATTTAAAGCAACACTTATGTAAGCTATTGCTACGGTTATGTTGGAAATAGCTACGGTTTCTTTGGGCTATCGTAACGGTTATATTTGTATTTGGAACAGTTTATACGACCTATTGCAACGGTTTACATTGTCTACTAGAATGACATTTGTGTCCTATTGCAACAGTTCTGGTAGGCTATTGTATCAATTCAGTTAAAACCAAAATGTACCACCACAATAAATAAATATTTATACATATAATAAATTATAATAATACTAAAATTTAAATATATCATAAAATAAAATTATTAATAATACTAAATTATCCATAAAGCTAAATGTTCTACCCCATGAGTGCATAAGTTTAGTATATTTCAAGAGAGTAAATAAGTTTCAAAAATGTTGGTAACAAAAGATTCCTATAACATTCATCTATAACAATACAAAATTCATTTCAAGTTAGGTCTAATTCTTCATGGTCTTCATCATCCATTTCTTGATCAACTCCACCTACAAAAGAGCATAAATAAAGTTATTACCCTTCTACATATACACAATTTCACACTAGCGTATAATAAAATTGAAAGCAAATATACCTGGAAATAGATATGAAAATAAACTGAACCTAAACTTCACCAACCCCTTACCAGAAATCATTAAAAATAGAATTCTACTTGAAATTCACTTCATTTCCACTTAGTTGACTGCACTTTCAATTCACACCAATAACCCCAGAATACAAAGTACAAACTCCACACCAACCAATTCATTAAAAGCACAAACTTTTTGAACCTACATAAGTATTCACTTCAAATGTACAAACTCAAAAGTCAATAATCACATAGCCCAAAGATCAAAACTATAAAGCTGGAAACTTTGAAGGTAAGAAACCAAGAAAGCTAACACAAGCTAATCATTGACTACTTATACATAAATAGAAACTATTTAAGCAAACACCATATTACTTGTAGCTGCTGATAACAAGAAAAAATAAAAAACATTAGGAATGTGATTTTTCAGAGGGGAGTTTATTTTCTGGAGTAGACTGTAAAACTCGAGCTGTAAAAGATCAAACCATAACTGGATCAATAATAGTACAAAGAAATAGAAGGAAAAGAAAAACTGCCAGAACAACAGATTTATCTCAGTGCCCAAAGAACAACAACAACAACAACAACAACAACAACAACAACAACCCAGTGTAATTTCACTTAGTGGAGTCTGGGGAAGGTAGTGTGTACGCAGACCTTACCCCTACCCTGAGGTAGAGAGGCTGTTTCTGTAACGACCCGGCCGGTCGTTTTTAGAATTTACACCCTGTTCCCCTATTAACTGCTTCCTCTAAGTTCATTTATGCTATTTTTATTTGAGGGGATGTTCAGTGTTTGGATTCGGAGTGTTTTGGGACACTTAGTCGCTAAATGAGAGCTTAAGTGTTGAAAAATGGTCTGAAATTAGAACTATGTGAAGACGGCCTCGGAATGGAAATTTGATGGTTCCGTTAGCTCTGTTAGGTGATTTTGGGGTTAGGAGCATGCTTGGAATGTATTTTGGAAGTCCGTAGCTCATCTAGGCTAGAAATGTCGAAAGCTAATATTTTGGTGATTTCTGATTGATAGGTGAAATTTTGATCCGAGGGTCAGAACGGATCTCCGGAAGTTTCTGTAGCACCGTCATGCCATTTGGGACATGTGTGCAAAACTTTAAGTCATTCAGGCGTGGTTCAGTCGGGTTTTTGATCGAATGCGCGTTTTGGAAATTTTAAAGGAACTTAGGCTTGAATTCAATGTAATTCAATAATTTTGGTATTAGTCGAGGTGTTTCAATAATTGGAACAAGTTTGAATAATATTATAAGATGTATTGGTATTTTTGGTTGAGGTCCCGGGGGCCTCGGGATGATTTCGGATGGCTAGCGGGAACTTTTGAAGTTGGAACTTTCATAAAAGACGAAAGTTGTAAATGAGTGCAAACAAAACCTCACTTTAAACGATCATATCTACAGTTATACAATGAGTTGGGTGATGAAAAACCTATCCAATTAAAGATCTATGAGTCTAGTTTCTAACGCTTCAAACCGTTCATTATTTGGACATTCCTACACAAAGTTATGATCAAATTACCAAAGGCTGGGAAAATGTGAACCTGTGTCAAATCTGCGACCGCAGAACCCGTCGCAGATTGCACTCTGCGGTCGCATTTTGACCGCAGATTGGGCCAGTGTAGCCCAGTTTTGGGTGTCAATTCTGCGGTGCATTCTGCGGACCGCATGTTTATTCTGCGGTCCGTTCTGCTACAGCAGACCCGACTTCGGAGTGTTAACTTCCCACTTTTTATAATCCGACCCCATTTCAATATATATACTTTGGGGTTCATTTTGGGCTGATTTTCTGAGCATTCTAGAGAGAGGTGAGAGCATTTTAGAGAGAGAATGGGGGAACTCATCATTTAAATCATCCAATCTTGCATCAATCTTCAAGAATCGAAGAACCCAATCACAAGTTCTTCATCAAAGAGGTAAGGTTCTATACCGTAGTCTTCAATCTCGATTTTGGGTGATTGTTGAGTAAGAATTCATGTAAAAACTAGATATAAGTCACTTGTGGTCATTGTTAGACAGTAATATAGGATTATCATCAAATATCCTAACTAGATTACTCATTCTGGAGTGAAATCCAAAGGTTTGAGCCTAGGGGTTTGAAAGAATTGATTTGATGATTTGGAGACCGAATTGTTGTCGGATTTTGGTAAAATTGGTGTAGTTAGACTCGTAAGAGTGTGAAGTTTCCGGTTAACATAAATTTTACCTGGTTCCGAGATGTGGGGCCCGATGGACATGTTGGTCATTTTATATAATTTCGCGTATTAGCTTAGAATATGATTGTAGAATAAATTACTTGAATTATTATTTATAAGATGCAATTTAATTTAATAGATTTGAGCCATTTGGAGTCGAATACTCGTGGCAAAGGCGTAGTTTTGGGTTGACTTGCACTTGTTCGAGGTAAATGGCTTGTCTAACCTTGTGCGGGGGACTTTGTCCCTTAGGATGTGACATTTGGTAATTGAATGCCTTGTGCGTGAGGTGACGAGCGCGTACTTGAGCTAATTGTTGAAAACCCAAATTTTTACTTAAAATACGTGAACTCAATTTTTTCGTATTTGCCTTATTCTACTTGCTATTATAGCCTCTGCTAATATAGAAAAGCACATTTAGTGGAATTACTTGCCTATTTGCTTAAACTTCCTTGTTCGCACTCTATGAAGCATATTAGGCTATGATCTACTATTATTTGCCATGAGTTTGGTAATTATTTGGTATTTTGAGTTGTTGCTGTATTGATGTACTTCACTTCTGAACATTTCTCTTATTTTGGTTGCGCATTTACATTGGGACTACGGATGTGGAAATTCCGGGAGCTCCCCCCTTGTTTGTTTACTTTGGAACTATGGGTTCAATTCTCGGGAGATCCCCTTGCACATTTATATTTGGGACTACGGGTTCGATTCCCGGGAGACCCCCCTGCACATTTATATTTGGGACTACGGGATCGATTCCCGGGAGATCCCCATGCACATTTATATTTGGGACTACTGGTTCGATTTCTGGGAGATCCCCCTGCATATTTATATTTGGGACTACGGGTTAGATTCCTGGGAGATCCCCCTGCACGTGTTATGTTCTATGACTGAGAGTGCAAGATACCAAGAGATCCTAGAATTATTATTGAGGATACTAGGAGATCCTCGAGATACCAAGAGATCCTCGAACAATTTATTGAGGATACCAAGAGATTCTCGGGATACCAGGAGATCCCCGATGATAAATATCCGATTGTGGCTTGTATTTCTATTCATTGATTGTGTTTGTTCTCTGTTACTGTTTTAACTTATTTTCTTGTTGGATTTCTGATGTGATTATACTTATATTGTCTCCTCATTATCATACTGATTTTTGTATTTTTCTCAGTAGGGCCTTGACCTTCCTCGTCACTACCCAACCGAGGTTAGGCTTGGCACTTACTGAGTACCGTTGTGGTGTACTCATGCCTCTTCTGCGCATGTTTTTCATGTGCAGATCCAGGTACTTACGGTCCGGCACATTATTAGTGATCCAGGAGTGATATTCAGAGACTTTGAGGTATATCTGTCACGTCCGCAGACCAGGAGTCTCTATCTTATTCCAGCTGTAGTATATGATTTTCCTTTCTTTCGGTTGTGTAGAAATTCCGGAGTTAGAGCAGTGTATTACTTTCTATTAGCCTGTGGTTCCCGTGAGATTCCGGGTTTTGGGATTTCTGTTTCAGAATTTGTAGAGTCAAAGTGTATGTGCCAAGTGGCAAGTTGTATACTTCCTGAAGTTATTTAACTTTTGACTTAAATATTTTCGTATTGGTTGTTACTTCCGCACTGTCAGGCTTACCTAGTTGTTGTGACTAGGTGCCGTCATGACGTGTTCACGATTGGTGAATTAGGGTCGTGACAAGTTGGTATATGAGCTCTAGGTTCATAGGAGTCACGGAACACAGGCCAGTTTATTAGAGTCTCGCTGATCGGTATAGAGACGTCTGTACTTATCTACGAGGGGCTAAGTAAATGTTTAGAAAAAATCTTCACTTCATTCCATTCCTTATCATGCGTCATTTATTCAGCCCTCTACCTGTAAATCCAATAGCCCAAATTTTCCTTTCCAGTTATTTTGTGCCTTTGGAAATCTATTTTTTGAGAAAAAATCACTTTCCTGTAATAATATAACAAAACGATATTGGTCAACTATTCAAGAATGTTGTATAATATTGCCCTTTTATTAAAATAGTAGGACATTTTCTCACCTGTAGCTAGTAGGAATATTGCTGCAGTAGCCAGTAGCCAAAACAACTGAATCAACATCAAGTGTTTTACAATTAACAAGTTCAACAGTGCCACAATTGAACTTTTTAATTCCTGGTACAACCTTAACTTTTCCTGATCTGATTTTTTTCCAAAGCACCAATGTCAAGTACAGGGGGTTTTCCTTGTGTATCCTTCAGTGTTAATGGTCCAATTGATGGTCTTTTTAGTCCATAACTCTCAATATTTCCAAGAATAAACCATGTTAGAATAAGTAGAATTTTGTCAACTAGCCAAAGTGGCAACCATGCCATTAATATTGTTTTGCTCGTCCTTCTTAGGACAAGAATGTCAACTCATGCTTAGCAGGCCGTTTGAAGATACAAATAGTTGATGTTTTTGTGCTGATTTTGTAATTATGTTTGTGATTCTTCTTATGAATTATTCTTTACTTTGCCATCATAGCTTGATAGTTTGAAAGTCTTGGTAGTTGGTAATAATATCAGATTGTTATAATGTTGTGTATAGTTTGTTGAGATGAATAAATTGGATTAATAAAAGAAAAACGAAAACAGTTAAATGCTTGAGTATTCTTAGACTGGATTCTGTTGAAGGGTAATAACTTTATTTATCCTCTTTTGTAGGTGGAGTAGATCAAGAAATGAATAATGAAGACGATGAAGAACTAGACCTTACTTGACATGAATTTTCTATTGTTATAGATGAATGTTCTAGGAATCTTTTGCTACCAATATTTTTGAAACTTATTTACTCTTTTAAAATGTACTAAACTTATGCACTCATAGGGTAGAACATTGGCTTTATGGATAATTTTATATTATTAATAGTTTCATTTTATGATGTATTTAAATTTTAGAGTTATTATAATTTATTGTTATGTATAAATATTTATTTATAATAGGGGCTATATTTTAGTTTTAACTGAACTGATACAATAGCCTACCAGAACCATTGCAATAGGACACAAATGGCGTTCCAGTAGACAATGTAAACCGTTGCAATAGGTCCCATAAATGGTTCCAAATACAAATATAACCGTTACCATAGCCTAAAAAAATTGTGGCAATATCCAACATAATCGTAGCAATAGCTTACCTAAGTGTTGCTATAAATAATATGGTAACGGTTAAAAACCATTATATAAATAATACAGTAACGGTTTTGAACCGTTCCAATTGAGAAAAAATATAACTGTTCCAATAGAGAAAGGGAAAACCATTGCAATAGACGTATTTATTGTCACGGCGATGCAAACCGTTGCAAGAACCGTTCCAGTAGACCTATGGGTACGCCGGCTGATGTGACAGTTTATAAACCGTTCCAATATCACTAAGGCAACGGTTTAGCAGTCTGTTGGAACGGTTTTCCAACCGTTACCGTAGACCAATTTTTCAGTAGTGAGGCTACTTATCTACCTTTCGAGACTAATTTCTATCTCTATCTGCATTTTGCATAAGGCTACCTTTCTGCCTTCCGAGGTTAAGCTCTACCTCCATCCTGCATAAGGCTACATATCTGCCTTTCGAGACTAAACTCTATTTCCATCTGCATTTTTGCATAAGGATACCTTATCTACCTTTCGAGACTAAGCTCTGTCTCCATCTGCATTTTGCTTAAGGCTACTTTTCTACCTTCCAAGGTTAATCTCTACCTCCATCCTGCATAAGACTACTTATCTGCCTTTCGAGACTAAGCTCTGTCTCTATCGGCATTTTTGTATAAGGCTACATTTCTGCCTTCTGAGGTTAAGCTCTACCTCCATCCTGCATAAGGCTACTTATCTGCCTTTCGAGACTAAGCTCTGTCTCCATCTGCATCTTTGCATAAGGCTACCTTTCTGCCTTCTGAGGTTAAGCTCTACCTCCATCCTGCATGGCTGAAATATCGCCTATTTATCTTTTCGAACGGCTGAAATATCGTCACCTGCATTTAAATTCTTGCTCTGGCTAAAAGATCGCCACTTTTCGCATTCATTCGGCTGAAATATCGCCACCTGCATTTAAATTATCGCTCTGGCTGAAAGATTGCCACTCTTTGCATTCATTCGGCTGAAATATTGCCACCTTCTCATGGGCTGAAAAATCGCCGACTTATTCAAAGGCATCATAGTTCAGAGGCACCATCCACATAGCCCGAGAACACCATTTCAGGTCCTGCGAATCTTTACAATTATGCTTTTCATGGCCCAGGATATCATAGTCCAAGGACGTCATCCTAATTGTCCTAAGACAACATTCATGGTCCAATAGGGAACTTGCATCATGTTTAAATTAAGCATAATTTATGCGCACATTGCTCATTTACAGGTACACCGGCTAGTAAATAGCCGTCTCAGCAAGAGTGATCTTGCTCCGGTTCTCCGCAATTTGTCCGATTCCAAAATGCCTTTTCAAACTTAACTATCGTGTCCGTCTTTTCGAACCTCCATCGACACATTCCGTCAATGGTTCCTGAGCTACATATGGCCTGATTCCTGTAAAATCAGGGATATGTAGGCAGCTCAAAAACTAGAGCACGATCAAAATTCTTTTACAATCGCCTTTTCCGGTCAAAATTGGCCATCTTATCTTTACGAGACAACTCTTTCATGCTCCTCGGGCAAAGAGGAGCAGCTGTTGATACCCAATTTTTCCCTATGTATTTTTTATATCTTCAAAATAGCATATGTATGCATATATAAGCATGCCTGAAAGTTTTCGTATTTTTCTCAAATTTTAAGATTTTTTAAAATAAATTTATTATCTATTTTAACAGTACAAAATCCAAAATTATTTCCAAAATTATCATTTTTGGTGAATAATTTATTTCCATCCTCATATTTATACCAAATATAATTAAGGTGATTTTTTTGTATATTTTTATTTATTTTTGATATCTCTAAGCTAAATTTCATAAAATTATAATTATAGCCTATATTACGATTAATAAGGTTTTACAATTATAAAATTATTCCTTATTTTTTAAAAGTATTGTCTATATATTATTAACTAGTTCAGTGCTTTTAATTTGTTATTAAATTATTTTTAACTATTTTAATTAAATTAAAATAAGGGAAATGGCTATTTAAAACGTAGCCTATTTCTATCTCAATGACAGCCCTTCCCCCTTTCAATTTTAGCCAATTTCAATCCAATTCCACCCAAATCAACGACCCAAATTTAACATTGGTCCCGACCCTCACCTAGTTACCAAACCCGTCCGATTTTGTATTTTAAATCCTGGTCGTTGATCATTTTAATCAACGGCTCTCATCCACTCTTTCCTATTTTAATTCTACCTACCCCCAAACCTAATCCTCATTTCTCTTAGACAGCTGCCCCCAAACTCTCTTCTATCTCAAAACGCTCTCAAGCACTCAAAACCCGAATCGCCTCCCTCGTCTTCTCCGACCATTATCTTTCCGAAGTCCATGGCTTCTCAGGCAATGGACGGTCTGTGCTCACCTTCCTTCACCCCCAAACCATGGAGGTTCAAGATTTTGAGGTCTAACCTCGATGGCATCCGTTTAGATCCTCGACAGATCTGTGATGCTATGGCCTCTCGGCCTTGTTCCGACGTATTCGAGCTTTAGAAGCCTAGCTATAGCCGTCTCTGACTCCAGACTGGATTCTTTTCCAAGACTTCTCATTTCTAGGGTTTCATAGAGAACCTAAAGCTATTCGAGGTTTTTCTCTGGTTGTTTTCTTAGATCTATGCTATATCTGTGCTATATTCAACATTTTAAGGGTTTTCCCCAATTTTCTTTTTAAAATTATTTGATTTTCAAATTAGGGTTTCCGAAAACTTTCTGATTCTTTCTTCTCTTTTCTTTATGTATGTTTGTCTGTGTTTATCTCGTATGTTTTCTTCTCTACTACGCATGTATTTGATCTTATGCTTTTCTTTCTATTTAAGCATGATCCTTCTATGCTTTGCATTTTTACTGTGCCTTTAGACTAAGCTCGCATGATTATCTCTGCTATGTTTTCCTACATGATTTCTATTGTATGTGTCTCCTACTGGGTTCTTTATGTTTGCTTGCTTTACCTGATTTTACCGAGTTCTTCCTAAACATGCTTCATCTACTGTTTCCTAAGTTTATACATCACCTCTTTTCTTTTCTAAAACTTGCTTAAGTTCCGAGTCTTCTTTAAAACATGTTCTTTATGCTTTTTCATTATGTTGCTTCAAACCTACTGTGTGTGTGTTTGCTCATAAGGCTCTGAAAGTGACCTCTGAGTCTATTTCAATGGCTTGCCTTCTTCTCTCTGTATCATACTCTAGTTGGAAACCCTAGGATTTGGGGTTTTTGACAAGTTAGATTTGGTGTTCAGACTAGGGTTCTACTTCAGAACCTTGGGCTCTCTTAAACTCAGTCTGAGTCTATGGAATGAACTCGACCTCTTTGTTATAACTCTGAATCTTTTCTATATGATGTTCTCTTGTTTGTGCATGTATGTATGCTGTTTTTTATATGACAAATTCTCTTCTTTCAAAATGCCTTTGGCCAGCTTGTGATTGATTCCGAGTTCCTTTTTAAAAGGTTTGATTGAGTGTTGTTGATCTTCTTTAAATTAAGCTCCTCTTTTCACATTTATTGGTGGGATTTATTTGTACCAAAACCCTAATCCCGATTTTACTGGCTGTTGATTGATTGTCTTTTCTTGTTTTGCCCAAACCGTGTACTACTAAACTATTTCCTTAAATAAGTTTCTGTGTATTTGCCCATGTTATACTGCCTTAGAGAAGATTTTAAATCAAATCCTTTCCTTAATTGTTTCCCGTTTTGAATCAAATACCTTAACCAAAGGGAAACCTTATGTGATTGATTTCGAAACTACTCTCTTACCTTTTTCTTACTTACTTTCTGCACTATAAAAGGGTCTACCTTTTTGTACTAAAATGCTTGACAGGCTTGACATGCTTAAACACTGAGCTTTTCTCTCAATTAAAATTGCACTTTCACACATAATATTAAGCTTTCTGCTTTCTACTCTCTTCTTCTCCTTTTTACTTTCTGAAGTATTCTTGAGTTCCCTCTGAAATCTCAAGTGTTCTGCTGAAAACTTAAGTCTGCTCCTGCTGATTTCCTGCTGTTGGCTTGCTCTATTATTCTGCTATCCTGTTAATTTGCATCTGGTATGTCTTTCTAGTTAAATAATACCCTCCTACACTATGTGTTTATTTCCCTTCTTCTGTTATGCATTCTCTATTATATGCTCCTTTTAGCCTATCATGCTCTCTTTCATTATGTTCTGCACCTTCAAGTCTGTTATGCCCTCTTGCTTTCTACATGTTTCCATAAATGCTTTCTTATGTGGTACTTTTTCCCTTTGACCCCCTTCTTATGTGTGTGTGCAACTCTGAGTCATGTTGGCATTCTATTATTTCCACTCATGACTTAGAATCAGGTTCTCTTGAACCTCTACTCAAATTAATTCCCATTCCCTTTACCCCTTATGTGTTGAGCCTTAACTCAGGTCTGGTGGTGTCCTAATCACCATCCAAACCCAAGTTTGACTTCTAAAAGTCTGCTCTTTATTTGTTGTCCAAGCAGATGGTCAGGGGTGTGCCAGTCTATGCCCGTGGCTGGGTATGACCACCCTCTGCTATGGCTCCCTAACTCCTCTCTCACTTTGCACTTATTCCTAGTTTCTAAGTTTTACCCCCCTTTGGTAAGCCATGCGTTGGGACCCTCGATCTCCCTCTGAACTTGGATGCTTG
The DNA here is from genome assembly GCA_026770625.1 of Nicotiana glauca. Classification (NCBI taxonomy): domain Eukaryota; kingdom Viridiplantae; phylum Streptophyta; class Magnoliopsida; order Solanales; family Solanaceae; genus Nicotiana; species Nicotiana glauca. The sequence goes on along the minus strand of MU726711.1, from coordinate 77,669 downwards.
AGGTCTAGAAATTCCATACTGCACTATTCTGTTACAACAATTGTTATCCAGAGTGTAAGCACTGCCTGGAGTCCTTGAGGCTCCTTGGAACTTTGAAACACTTTGGGTGAGAGAAGGCCTTGGAAATCTGGAATCCGGATTTGGTGAAACACATGTTATTGGATATTAAGATTGAATTAGGCTGCTCGGATCTAGCTGTAGGCTGTGATGTATTTTTAATCGTTTTCTTTCTTTCTTCTGGTTCTGTAATAATCATGTAAAAAGGAACTCGGGAGTATTAGTAAAGGGCATGGGAGGGGTTTACTTTGTTGCACAAAGGGTAGATACCATGCCTATAGGTTAATGTTTTTAATCACCTAGATACCATGTCTATAGGTTTTCAACGTTTTAACTCGATCATCTAGATACCATGCCTATAAGATTTAATATTCAGCCATATTGCAAATCATTAGAAATCCTGCCTATAAGACTTAATATCCATGTAACAAGTTGCATATAGAGATCATGCCTATAGGAAATGCATAAACGTTAGGCAAACGGTAGGGTAATCGAATACTCATTCCTTTACCAGTTCAATAATAGTAACAAGTCTTAAAAAAAATCAAGATATAGATATCATGCCTATAGGAGTCTAAACTCGCCTAATCTGTGTTTAAGTAATAACAACCCTGTTAACTGGCCTTTAAACGTCTTAATAAAAAGTTTTCAGTATCACTCATCCAAACCCGCCTGCTTTAAAACTCTTATAAATCTGTAATGATCTCAAGTTTTTTCCAAATTTACATCTTTCTTCTAAAACAATGCCTTTAAACTTTCTACCTGAATTTCTATCCATCTGTTGATGGTATCTTTCAAAACAGATTTTCAACTCTTTCTTTTAAAATATTTGCACCTTTTCCTAAAACTCTTTTTACAGTTCTCCTATGTCTTAATCAAATCAGTTTGTTAATTCTCGAATTCATCTCTGAACTTTTGCAATTTTCAATCTTCTATTTTAAACTCTTCTGCATTAGGTCCTTTTCTGAAAATAGTTCTTTTTCTAAATGACTCGCTTAAAATACATCAATTTTTGATAATTGGACCCGGTTTCCCTAATGCAGACTTTTTATCCAACTCTATGTGTTAAACTAGTCCGTCCTCCATTAAATTTAATTTAAAGACCAAATCAATATGTGCAAGCATGCTAAACCATGTGTTGTCTGATTTAAGGGGTCTTACGTGAGCCTGATATGCTTGTTTGTCAACTCCCTATTATTTGCTATTTGTTTTGGTTGTCGCCACTAGTATTTTGTCCTTTTAAACCCCATATATGCCCCTACCCCTTTCCTCCCCTTTAGGATTAGAAGTCGTAATACCCCGGGACTGATAGGTTGGGACGGGTAATAGCATGCAATAAGTAATGAGACTAATCGCGTTTAAATACCTTAGCAGGGTGGGGAGGGTAGAATATGGATATGATGACCGGTGCGCTAATATCTCGTGCGACCCCTCTTTTGAGGAGTGATTGCTCGGTATTGCATTGATGTGATCCATATTGTATTTAAATCTAGGACCTCCTTTCTTTTCTTTTCCTTAAGTGCTTTCATTTCTTTTCATCAACTCCTTTTCTAAAGACTATCTATTCTTCCTTTTTCTTTTCAAAGTTTCAAACTTATTTGTAACTATTATATGTAAACCTTACTTGCTTTCTTCTACTTCTTTAAAGTCACAATTAAGCATGGCCGGGAACCACACTAGTGGATCTTGAGGGATGCCTAACACCTTCCCCTCGAGATAATCTCAAGCCCTTACCCAAACTCTGGTTTTCTTTCAAATCTTCTTCTTTTTCTTTGAAGTGTCCTACTGCACTATAATCATTAGGTGGCGACTCTTCAAATTCCATAACTCGATTCATCAAAAGGTAATAAGAGTTGTTTTGTCCATAATGTCATAAACCTGATTTCTTTCTTTTAGAAGGGGGAAATGGGGCGTCGACAAATCCAAATTGTGCAAAATCACTCTAACTATCGAGAGGTATTGAGTGGATAATTGTGTGTGATTGCTATATTATGACCCTGATCAATCAAACTTGCCCTAAAGCCTACAATCCGTTAGGTAACCACCTAGGTAGAAGTCATGACCCTAGATCTTTTTTAAACTTGAAAAACAACAACACCAAAAATATTGTTCTCTAGCTTTTCATTTGCAAACATTTGAATAATCATTAGAAGTAGAAAGAAACAACCAAATATATGGAAGTGCATTTTGGGCACATCATACACTTAGTCTATATATATACCTAATCATATACTATAAGGACTCTATGGAATCGACCCCGACTCACGTTGGGTAATTATAGCTGCATCGACCGCTTCACAATCCCAATTAGTGGTGTAAATTTGGGTGACATCAATTTTTGGCGTTGTTACCAGGAAGCTAAGAACATATTTAGCTATATATTTGGTTCTATGTGTGATTTGTCTTATTTTTCTTCTGGTTACTAATCTCTTTGTGAAATAATTGTAGGTGATACAATGGATCTCAACAACAATGATCCTCTTGGAAATGTGCCATTTGGGGAGGACATGGATAATGACCAAATAGACAAGGCCGCCTGCCTCATGACAACGTTCCCGTTCCATCCCCACCTCCTCCAAGAGCAGTGGCACAAAGAGTGTTACCGAATGAAGGATACACAAGTGACATAGTCCTACCCTGCATTAGGGCGGAAAACTTTCAAATCACAAATGTTATGCTTACACTATTGGAACAATGGGGAATCTTCACTGGGGATCCAAGTCAAAATGCAAAAAAGCACTTGAAAGGGTTTGTTGACACTTGTTGGGGGAGTAAACAAACAAACATCTCCAAGGATGCTTTACGGTTGAGGCTATTCCCTTTCTCTCTATGGGGGAAGGCCTTGATTTGGTTAGAAAGGTTGTCAAATCATTCAATCCATACTTAGGATGAATTGGCAGAGAAATTCATTTCCATGTTCATTTCTCCTAGTCATATGGCAACTCTTAGGGATGAGATTCTAGCTTTCAAACAAGAACCCAACAAGCCTTTGCATGAGAGAGAGAGATACTAAACAATGGTCAAAGAGTGCCCCAATAATGACATGACAGAAGCTATGATTCAACAAATATTCTATAGGGGGATCAACTCTAAAAATCAATACACCGTCAACCAACTTGGCAGGGAAAATTTCATGATAACGCCATATGCGAAACCTTGTGAGATCTTAGATAAAATGGTAGACACTTCATCGGCATGTCAAAGTAGAGCAAACGTTCCTCCAAAATGATCCACTTGCATAAAGATTTACATGATCATGGGCAAGCAATTGCCGAGTTGACCTCAACAATGAATCAACTATCCAAAGCTCAACTTTAACAAGTTCAAGGTACAAAGAAAGTAAATGCAATGGATGGAGTTAATATGATGGTAAACAAGAGAAGAAAAAAGGGTCCTCAAGTGCAAACCGGGTTGAAAATTACGAGCAAGATGATAGTGGATTTGATCAAGATGGACAATACAATGAGCAAGAGGAGGAAATACCATATGTGAACAACTTTCAAGGTCAAAGAAACAACAATCAAGGCCCAAGTCAACAACAAAGGCGACCATAAGAAAATTGGAATTCAAGCAATCAAGGTGGTTGGAACAGTCAAAACAACTAAGGGAATTGGAACAATCAAGTAAATCAAGGAAATTGGAATGGTCAAAATAACCAAGGCAACTATTATGGCAATAATCAAGGCTATTAGGGAATAATAACCAAAGAGGGTGGAGCAACAACAACAACCAGGGGTCGGGTTTTCAGAGGCCCCCAATGTTTCAATAACCGAGCAACCTGCCTCCATATCTTTCTCAAAGTCCGAGCTCTTCCAAAAATGAGATGGGATGAATAGAGAACATGTTTAAACAAATTACGGAGAAGAATGACGACTCCGATGCTCAACTAGCCTCTCAAAACACTTATATTCGTAATTTGGAAGTTCAATTGTTCAAAATCTCGCAAGCTTTGAACACTCATCCTAAATGGGCACTACCAAGTGATATGGTGGTGAACTCAAAGGGTGGGAATAATATGGGACATGCTATGGTTGTGACTACAAGAAGTGGAAAAGGTGGAGATACAAACACCTCAAATCAAAGAAGAATTGTGGATGATGATGTAGTGGTTCAAGAAGATGAAATTCCAAGCAATGTGGTTCAAGCAAATGAAGATATTGCTTAAAATGTGGAGGAGACACAAGAAGAAGTGAACCCGTCTAGGGAATACGTAATTGACATGCCAGAACCGGTAGTGCCAAAGGCTAAGGAACCAATGCCAAGGCCTCATCCTCCATACCCTCAAAGGCTTGCCAAGAGAAATACTGAGAACTAAGTCAAAAAGTTTATTGACATAATGAAGAGTTTGTCTATCAATATACCATTGGTTGAGGCTTTAAAGAAAATGTCGAGTTATGAAAGTTCATAAAGGACTTGGTGACCAAGAATAGGTCGATGAATTGTGAGACTATAAAGATGACAAATCAAATGATTGCAATTGTGCACCAATGGCTCCTAAATTATAAGATCTAGGTGCTTGCACAATCCCTTGTACCATTGGAAGCGCTGACTTTGCCAAAGCTTTATGTGATCTTGGAGCAAGTATTAACTTGATACCCTACCCGAAGTTCAAAACTTTGGGAATTGTGTGACCAATACCCATATCCATGATGTTACATATGGTGCATTGTACTATGAAGAGACCATTGGGTATTATTGCTGATGTGTTGGTTCGTGTTGACAAGTTTATCCTGCAAGCGGACTTTGTGATTCTTGATTGTGAAGTGGACTATGAGGTGCCTATTATTTTGGGTAGACCTTTCCTTGCTATGGGGAAGGCTCTTGTTGATGTGGAAGCCGGTGAGCTCACCTTCAAGGTGAGTAATGAAAAGGTGGTCTTCCGGTTATTCTTTCCTCTTGTTTGACTAACGTGCAGGTAGACTCCAGATTGGTGGTTCTATAAAAGAAGAAGAAAGCTATAGGATGGATATTGGAAGATATTTGGGGCATAAGCTCCACCTTTTGCATGCACACAATTATTTTAGAGGAGGGTACCAAACCCTCCATTGAACATTAAAGGAGGCTAAATGAAGCAATGCAAGAGGTGGTAAAAAAGGAGATCATAAAGTGGTTGGATATCGTAGTTGTTTATCCCATTTCCAATAGTTCATGGACTTCTCTGGTGTAATGTGTCCTAAAGAAAGGGGACATGACTGTGGTTACCAATGACAAAAACGAGTTAATTCCTTTAAGAACACTGACCGGGTGGAGAGTGTGTATGGACTATCGCAAGCTTAACAAAGTTACATGGAAAAATCATTTTCCACTTCCATTCCTTGATCAAATACTTGATAGGTTGGCTGACTGGGCTTTCTATTGTTTGCTCGATGGGTATTCCAGCTACAATCAAATTATTATTGCTCTGGGGGATCAAGAAAAGACCACTTTCCCTTGTCCCTATGGTACTTTTTCATTCTCGCGAATGCCATTTGGGTTGTGTAATGTACCGATGACTTTTTCATTCTCGCGGTACTTTAACCGACATGATGGAGGATTTTATTGAGGTCTTCATGGATGACTTTTCCATGGTGGGAAATTCTTTTTATGAGTTATTGGACAACTTACAAGGTTTTGGCAAGATGTGAGGAAACTAACTTTTTTAATTGGGAGAAATGTGACTTCATGGTTGAGGAAGGCATAGTCATTGGCCACACAATTTCAAAGCATGGTATTGAGGTCGACAAGGCCAACATTGAGGTTATCTCCAAACTCCCTCCCCCTACATTCGTGAAGGGAGTGAGGAGCTTATTGGGTCATGCGGGGTTCTATTGCCGATCCATCAAGGATTTCCAAAGTGGTGAACCCCTTGTGCAAACATTTGGATAAAAATTCCAAGTTCCATTTCAATGAAGATTGCATGAAGGCATTCAAATTGCTTAAGTTCAAGTTGACTACTACTCCTATTATTACCGCACCGGATTGGAACTTCTCTGTTGAGCTCATGTGTAATGCAAGTTATGTAGAGGTTGGATCGATATTGAGGAAACATATCAACAAAATCTTTCATCCATTCTACTATGCTAGCAAGACCATCAATGATGCCAACGTCAACTACACAGTGACCGAAAAAGAGCTCCTTGCTATTGTTTTTGCTATGGAGAATTTTCACCCATACTTGATATGTACAAAGGTGATTGTTCACACCAATCATGTGGTGCTTTGATATTTGATTAGCAAGAAATATTCTAAAGAAATATTAATATGGTGGGTTCTTCTATTTCAAGAGTTTGATTTAGGGATTCAAGAACACAATGGTAGTGAAAACCTAGTGGCGGACCACTTATTTCGTTTGGAGGAGGAGGGGAGGCTACATGATGGTCTTGATATAAATGATTGCTTCCTTGATGAGCAACTCTTAGAAATTTCAATGACCGAGATTCCATGGTTCGTCGACTTAGTAAACTATCTTGTGAGTGGCGTTGTACCGAATGAGTTCTCTTCAAACCAAAGGAAGAAGCTCAAACGAAATTGCCTTGACTATTATTTTCGATGAGTCGTACCTCTTCTAGATTTGTACCGATGGTGTGATTTGACGATATGCGCTGGAGGAGGAACAAGTGAAAATTCTTGAGGCTTGCAACTCTTCACTGTATGGTGGTCACCATGGTTAAGCAACAATGGCAACAAAAGTTTTGAGTTGTAGATTCTATTGGCCTACTCTCTACAAGGATGCTAGTGAGCTTGTCAAGCATTGTGATGAATCCCAAAGTGCCAATGGAATCTCAAAGAAGAACAAAATTCCTCTCACTACCATTTTGGAGATAGATACTTTCGATGTGTGGGGTATTGATTTGATGGGTCCGTTTCTAAGCTCTTGTGGGAATACCTACATTCTAGTCGTGGTTGATTATGTTTCTAAATGGTTGAATCTATTTCTTTTCCCAACAATGAAGCAAGGAGTGTGGTGGCATTCTTGAAGAAGAACATTTTACAAGATTCGGTACTCTAAGGGCTATCATAAGTGATGGGGGTTGTATTTTTACAACAAGGCTTTTAATACTTTACTCACAAAGTATGGTGTCACTCTTAAAGTATCGACCCCCTACCACCCTCAAGCAAGAGGACAAGTTGAAGTCTTCAACAAGGAGATCAATAGTATTTTTTCAAAGATAGTGAATGCCAATCGGACGGATTGGTCAATAAAATTTGATGATGCTCTATGGGCTTATATGACGGCCTACAAAACACCGATCAAGATGTCTCTATACCGGTTGGTGTTTGGGAAGGCGTGTCAACTTCTGGTGGAACTTGAGCATAAGGCCATATGGGCTTTGAAGAAGTTGAACTTTGAGTGGGATGTCGCCACAAACTTAGGTGGCACAATTGAAAGAACTAGATGAATTTTGGTACCATGCACAAGCTTGTCCTTACACAAGGAGAAGATGAAGTACCTCCATGACAATCCAATAAAAGAAGTTTAAAGAAGGTGATCTTTTGTTATTATTCAATTCCCGGTTAAAGTTTAAATGGAGTGGCCCATTTGAAGTGGTGAATGTAACCCCCTTTAGTGCTTTGGACTTGCAAAATAAAAATGATCAGGTGTTTAGAGTTAATGGGCACCGGGTGAAACACTATCTTGGTAATGTTAATGATGGCCACGTCATGGAGGTTTTTCATTTCAAATGATTGGTAATCTACGTTATACCGCAACGTTAAATTAGGCACTTCTTGGGAGGCAACCCATGTGTCTTTTTTTTCTTCTTCTTTTTCATCAAATAGCCTTTGTTTCGTGCTAACTAGTTTTGAAGTGTATGAAGAAATGAGTGTGAATTGGAGGGTCTTTGCAAGAAATATTGGCTAAATGTTAAAAAAGTGCAGATCGCACAATTCTAAAGTCAACAACAGAAATCACTCTGTGGCCACACAATTCTTTGTGAAGTCGCACAACTAGAAGCCAAAAGTGCATGCTCTCATAATATCGGCTTGTCAAAATTCATAGCCATTTTCGCACTCCCTTTTGTGCCGAATGCAAAGTTTCTTGGAGGTCCAAATAAAGAGTGAGGACCACACTCAAAATTGTGCGGCCGTACTCAGCTTAATTTTTTAGCGACTTGGTCAACCTATAAATAACACTTCAATGCACTATTCGCAACTTTGCACACTCTGAATTTTGAACACTAGGAAAACACGCTGCACATTCAATTAGTTCTCAATCTTCCCTCATTTAATCAGAGTAGATCCTTACATGCATCCTTCGTTACTTGTATGTTCAATACATTTTTAGATTTTTCAATTTCTCTTAGTTTTTGTTCTTTTGTGTTAGGGTTCTTTTTAGGCCTAAAATGCCAATTGTTAATCATGTGTGCTTAGAATCATGTGGGTAATATCACATATATTAAGTGGGGCATAGGTAGATTATTAATCATGTTTAATTACAAATAAAATGTCTCAATTGTATAAAAAGTGCAAAACATAGAGGTACTACTGTGTAATTTCAAATTATGTAGTACACTGATCTTAATCTTAAAAATAAGGAAATGTCTTGCATGAATTGTGCGAGTTGCACTCAAAATTATGCGGTCCGTTGAAAAATTGTGCGGTCCACAGAAAATCATGTGCGACCGCACTTTGGAGCTTTAGAGAACCAGTGTTCTCGAACTAGGTTTGTACGTCGGCACTCAAATGCGGTCCATACTTCAGGATGTCGACCACACTTAAAACTGTGCAGTCCACACAAGGCAGCCTACAACCGCACTCAAAATTATGTAGTCCGCACTGCCTCTTCTATAATATATCTTCATGCAACTGTCCTGCAATTGTTACACATGCATATGTGTACCGTGTGAACCTGAAATCTAACTGATTCCTATGGTTATGTATTGCAAACAATGGTTAGGTCTCGTGCAATAGGTGATACATCAAAAGGGAGGGATGAACCCTCCCGAGGTAGGGGTACCTTACCATAGTTCAACTCTTCGTGCAAAAAGTGATATCTAAAGAGGCAATCGCCAGGAGGGGTAGGGTTGCAGAGCCCTCCGAATCAAGTTCATATGTTCCATCTAGGGAAGCTTCAGAGGGCAACTCTATGAAAGGGCAGCCAGAAGCACAATCTCTGCCACACAAATTTCAAGGGAGATACCAACTCCGTAGAGAACCCTCCATCTCAACAAGTTATTCTAAGGGTTCAAAGGCAGGTATCTAGGGTTCAGATCCCTCCTCTACACACACTCCTCCTGTGCCAATTGATTTAGATGATGATGATGATTTCTCGAATGATGGTTGAGGGGGTGAACTAGAGTGGGTGGCCTTGAGAGGTCGAAAAAGAAAGAGATGTAGGAAGATCGATTTTTCAACTTAACAAGCCTTCAACAAATTCAGAGAGTGGTGGCCCCAATGATCTCTCACACTTGAGCAACAAATTTGCTAAAGGACTTGGATAAATACAATCCAAATGTCCTTAGACAGTTCCGGGAACGCCATAGGTAGATATGGTTCACCTAGAGTGTCAAAGATGCCAAGGAGCACTTGGTACACGAATTCTATGCCAATGTGGCACATGTCAAAAAGGGTACCAAAGTTACCAAAGTGCAGAATTTGAAATTTAGATTTGATCAGTGCACCTTTAACCAGTACTTGGGATTTGAGGAGTTAGAACTAGTCAAATACTTGGCAAAGCACTTATATGTGATATAGCTCACCCTTGTCTAGCGGATATTTTAGCAGCTCTAGGCCCTATACCGTGGATCATAGCGGAGGTTCCCATTGCTCAGGCCACCTCAATTTTGAAGCAAAAGGGTGGCAAACATTTGTGTATAGCCGCTTAGACCCGATTCGAAATGAAAACAATCTCCCACTCCCCCGGGTAGTTTTTGTGGCATCAATCATGACTGGGTACCTAATCAATGTTTGTTCCATCATGTTGGCCAATATGTCATTGGTGGTCCAAAGAGAAGAGAGCTCCTATATATATCCCAACACACTCACAGCATACCTCACGGATCAAAAGGTAGAGCCGAGGAGTTCTGATCAAAAGGTGTGGGCTAAACAACCCTTCTCACGGTACTCCTTGCAAGGTCCGGAAAACCCAAAGATAAAGGGTAAGGCAACTACCTCCGGTGGCCAGACTGAGGAGACGACAGTGGTAGTTACAGATTCAGCTTTCTACAACTACCATGCCTTCCACAGTAGTCGGTCCTTCCACCGATACAACTGACATGCCACCACCTCCACCTGCTAGACCATCTACATCAGTGCTAGTGCCTGCCTCTTCCATATATCACTACCAGAAAATGGACCTATGAGAATAGTTATTTTGGTAACGGTTTGTGAACCGTTGCCGTACAGCATCTATAGTAACGGTTGCAACCGTTATAATAGAATTCGGGTGCTATCAGCACACTTTAGCCATCAAACCGTTGCAATTGTAATAAAACCGTTGCCATAGATATTTTTTCGCAACGGATGCGTAAACCGTCCCAACAGACTTATATATGGCAACCGTTTTGGGAAAAAAAATTTCTATGGGAACGGTTATTCATTCCCCCTTATTTTTTCCACTGAAATTTACTAAGCCCGCCAACTGGCCTTTTATTTTATATATTTTAATTTTAATTAATTTTTTTAATAATGTCAATACAATAAACCGACCTTCAGTATATGCCGATACATCCAAACTCCCCTCTCTCTTTTCTTTTTGCTTAAGATTCAAGAATCCATCTCCTAAATCTCTCTTGGCCGAGTTTCTTCAAAATCTTTTAGATTTACTTTCTCACTTTCACTCTCTCTATATCTATGCAAATACCCCTTTATTGGACCACCATAATCATCAAATCCTAGATTTTTCAAAGCCCAAAACGTGGTCTCCATTCACCATTTTCTGTCGGTCTTTCCGGCACTTCTTCGAAGATTTGCCGGTTACAAATCCAGTAAACCTTAGATACCCATTTCTTCAAGAAAAATTCCTAGCCTTTCCCGAATCGTCAAATTCTAAAATTAGATTTGTGCTCGAATCAAAGAAGCCCAAAATCACCATAGCCTGGTAATTTTCTCTCTTCTTTCGGTCATTTTTACTGTTTTTGTTAACATTGCTATACATTTTTACTGTGTTTTTTAGTTCTTGGCAAGAAGGTTCTTAATTCATGTTGTAGTCTTGGCAAAAAGGTTCTTAATTCATAAGTGTTTTATGTGTCCGACGTAGTCTTTTGGATGCTAGGGTTTTCATTTTTCTCTGCTTTTGTTTGCTGCTGATTTTTAATTGTGAAAAAATGAAGTTCTCTTATGTGTATTCTAAGCTATATTAAGATCTCATTTTACAGTGGTTAATTAGGTTTCTCTGTTTTAATTCCTTTCTATTTCTTTATGGGACGTATTGATAATGAAGTGCTTTGGGTGCCTTTTTTTTGCCTTGATTTTGTTTCCTACTGATTTAATGGATATTTTCAGCTCTGTTGTTATTTTACTTTAGTTAATTGGGTTTCTGGCCTCGTGCCGAGGCTCTATTCTCTTTCTACATTTTGTTTAATATGTGACTGGTTCTTGATTTTGTAAGTTCCATATATAGAGAAAGGATTGATCATTTTTAAGTGACTTAGTGCTATGAAAAGTTTGTAGAGATGAGATGAGATAAGTGGACTCGAGAGAGCTAAAGCTGATGCGTCCACACAGAATGGAAAAGGTAATGCATTTCATGTCATTCCAGAAGTGGGTATCCTCTCCCTGGTTAAAATTCAGATGCATCTTTGTTTCATTTTCTGCAAGATATCCTCTCTAATGTTTTAGGCATTTACTGAGATGATAGAATTTGTGATGTAACAGATTTGGTGTATGTTCAAGCTTAAAGTTTTTCTACAACCTGTTTTGTCTGTTCTCCTAGTTATGCTTTAAACTTAAACCAAGCGATCAGTGGTGAAGCCATAAATTTCTCCAAAACTTGAAAGAATTAAAATGTGTTCGATATATGTTATATACATCTAAAATCTAATATTTTACTTATATACACAGTGTAATTTTTCATAATATTTCGACGAAGGGTGGTCAATTGACCACCCTTAGCAAAAGGTGGCTTCGCCCCTGCAAGCGATTATTCTCATTTCCAGAAAAAGGGATCAATTTTTACTGCTGTATTCTCCTGTGATTGCATATGATCGTCTAAAATCCCATTGACTTATTTATCTTTGATGATTTGCAGAATATATGTACTATTAACAGTTTTAGTTTTGTTGGTTGTGTTAAAAATTTTCATGAGTTATGTTCTTTCTTTAGCAGTTTCACAGGTATTATCTTTAGAGGACATCTAAATCATTGTCAAACACTGCGTCCCGCACGCATTTAAACGGTCTGCAGACTTAGCAAAATTGCAAGAATAATATTTTACACACATAAGGGAGAAGTAAATATAAGTTTCCCTGCTTTTGAGGGAGATGTAATCTCGAATCTTACCAGATAATTGGAGATAATGCTGGTTTGCTCAGTTGTGGGTGGATATAATGTGGTTGGTTAGAAAAAGCTGCCCTAGCATTGAAGAAAAAGAACTCAAAGATGGAATGCTGAGGCTTAAGTAGGAATTTTATTTAGAGAGCTTATACTTCTGAACGAGTTTTTTTAAAAGCTCTCTCTGTCCTTCTATGGCCTATAGTCATTAATGGTAGGTTCGTGGGTGTATATCTACAAAGAGGCTGGCGGCTTTGCTGAAAATTTAAGTTCGGTCAGTCTTTCACTTTTTTCCTTGTAGTTATTTCATGAAAAGTTGCTGTATAGCAGGAACCTTGATCTTTTTCAGCTGCATAGTTGATCTTATGTAGTCGCACGTTATGACTGATGTGCACAATGAGGTGTTAGTTTAATAATCGTCATCTGTCATCAGGGTGACTTTTATGTAATTTAAGCTTCTGTTATCACTTATGACTACCTTAGAATTACTTTTGCTAGGTTGCCTGTCTGGCGCTGAATGATGATAGATGGTACGCATATGTGGCAGAAATTTGTACCTCCTATGGGTTGCCGTTGCCAACTGATAATGAGAGGCTTCCTGTTGGAATAGGCAGCAATCCAGTAAGTTTTGTGCTTAGTTATTCTTGGAGCCTGACATTATAATATTTGTGATAGTGTTGATGGTTTAAAACATCAATACTCAAGTAGGCTGTTCTCATCTCAATGACTTAATGCTGAAGTTGAGATATCTTACGAAAGAGTGGAAGATCAATTATTCTTACAAATAGAGGTGGGCATAATACCGACCGAACCGATAAAACCGTCCGAACCGTAAATTTTAGTTTTTTGATTTTGGTTTAATCGGTTTTTTAGTCGGTGCACGGTTATAAAATTATTATTTTCGATTTTTCGGTACGGTTTACGGTTTTTGTATTTTGGTTTTCGGTTAAACAGAAAAACCGAAATTCACAGGTATTAGTTCAAAACTTATTATAACCCATTTTATGATATTAGGCTGAAGCCCAAATGCCAATAGTCCAAGTCCAAGCCCACCCCACCAATTTACCCCCACATTTACTTGCGTTACTTCCCAAATCCCAAGTTCCCAACTTAGATTTACTGTTCCTTTCCTCTGAGGCTCTGTGCGACACTTTGCTACTGTTTGAAGTTTGGACTTTGGGCATGAAGTCCTGTTGCAGTCTTGCAGCTTTGCTGTTGTGTTCACTGTAGTGTTGAGTTTTAGTTAAGGATTCATTCAATTGAATATTAAGAATCTGAGTCAAAGCTAAGTATTATACTCAATCTGAGTCATGTGTAGAATGCTACGAGGGATGACTGAGGAGTTAAGGCTTTAATCAAGATTAGGGAAAACTGAATCGTTAGCAGTTGGGGTTATGGGTATGTTTTTCTTCTTTTAATTTTAATAGTTTCTTTGTTCTCCCATCCCATTGAAAAGTATGGTTATAATTTTCATGCTCCAATACCCAAATGCCTCTTTGACTTGGTAGCTTAGGGGTCGTTTGGTATGTAGTAAATTGGGAACCTTTTGATTACCAAGTTGTTCGTAAAAAGACGGGTTTCGAATTGAAAACAATATAATGTTACGTCAGTATTAAACCAAACATTTTACCAAAATGAAAGGGAGAGAGAGGAAATGAAGTCTTTTAATATTTTAGAGATTATACATTTTATTTTATGTATAGTTGCAAATTCGTGTAGGCATCCACAGTACTAGCAAGATGTTAATTTGGATATGAGTCTTGAGTACATTTGAAGATCACGATGCGAATTGCCTAGATGGAATGGAACAAAATTTATACCTATCATACGCCGTATACCTGCCAATTCATTGAACTCTACCTAAAACAATAAATATATTAACGTTTCTAGTCTGTTTGGAAAGCCAATAATTACCGGGTGATATGATTATCAGAAGCAGAGAATTGTTGGAAGTTGAGTTTAGCAGAAGGGCCTCTCAAGTGAAAAACAACAGTTTCATAGGCATGAGCAGATGCTACTGGAGATAGACAGTTAGAAATGGAATTGTTTTCCAGTTAGGCAGTTAAAAATTAGAATGAATTCTTTTCTTAAAACCAGCATTTCCAGAAAAGCATAAAATTGTTTTGAATTGTTTAAAACCGAAAAAATAAACCGGAAAAAACCGAACCGAACTTTGAAAAAACCGCACCGAACACTAAATACTTTGGTTTGATTTGGTTATTAATATTACAAAACCGAAAACCAATTAACCGAATCGTACTTTCATAATAACCGACCGAACCGACCGACGCTCACCCCTACTTACAAAGATGTAATATCATCATTAACCTAACAAGTGGTAATATACGTGTACAGGTTTATCTAGCTGGGGACAATGTCATAAAAATATTTGTTGAAGAGGGATTAGAAGCTTGTCTTCATTCTTTGGGCACTGAGATAAATTTGTTGTTCTGGCAGTTTTCTTTTCCTTCTATTTCTTTATTCTGGCAGTTTCTCTTCATTGTGAGTTCGAGTCTCCCCAAGAGCAAGTTGGGAAGTTCTTAGAGGGAAGGATTTCGGGGGTCTATTTGGAAACTGTCACGACCCTAATTCACCAATCGTGAACACGTCATGACGCCACCTAGTCACAACGACTAGGTAAGCCTGACAGTGCGGAAGTAACAACCAATACGAAAATATTTAAGTAAAAAGTTAAATAACTTCAGGAAGTATACAACTTGCCACTTGGCACATACACTTTGACTCTACAAATTCTAAAACAGAAATCCCAAAACTCGGAATCTCACGGGAACCATATGCTAATAGAAAGTAATACACTGCTCTAACTCCAGAATTTCTACACAACCGAAAGAAAGGAAAATCATATACTACAGCTGAATAAGATAGAGACTCCTGGTCTGCGGACGTGACAGATATACCTCAAAGTCTCTGAATATCACTCCTGGATCACTGATAATGTGCCAGACAGTAAGTACCTGGATCTGCACATGAAAAACATGCGTAGAAGAGGCATGAGTACACCACAGCGGTACTCAATATGTGCCAAGCCTAACCTTGGTTGGGTAGTGACGAGGAAGGTAAGGGCCCTACTGAGAAAAATACAATAATCAGTATGATAATGAGGAGACAATATAAGTATAATCACAACAGAAATCCAACAAGAAAATAAGTTAAAACAGTAACAGAGAACAAACACAATCAATGAATAGAGATACAAGCCACAACCGGATATTTATCATCGGGGATCTCCTGGTATCCTCAATAATAATTCTAGGATCTCTTGGTATCCTCAATAAATCATCATTTCTGTGCCTGGGATCTCTTGTTATCCCGCACTCTCAGTCTTAGAACATAACACATGCAGGGGGCTCTCCCGGGAATCTAACCCGTAGTCCCAAATATAAATATGCAGGGGGATCTCCTGGGAATCGAACTCGTAGTCCCAAATATAAATGTGCAGGGGGATCTCCCGGAAATCGAACCCGTAGTCCTAAATATAAATGTGCAGGGAGATCTCCCGGGAATCAAACCCGTAGTCCCAAAGTAAACAAACAAGGGGGGAGCTCCCGGAATTTCCACATCCGTAGTCCCAATGTAAATGCGCAACTAAAATCAGAGAAATGTTCAGAAGTGAAGTACATCAATACAACAACAACTCAAAATATCAAATAATTACCAAACTCATGGCAAATAATAGTAGATCCTAGCCTAATATGCTTCATAGAGTGCGAACAAGGAAGTTTAAGTAAATAGGCAAGTAATTTCACTAAACGTGCTTTTCTATACGAGCACAGGCTATAATAGCAAGTAGAATAAGGCAAATACGAAAGAAATTGAGTTCAAGTATTTTAAGTAAAAAATTGGGTTTTCAACAATTAGCTCAAGTACGCGCTCGTCACCTTACGCACAAGGCATTCAATTACCAAATATCACATCCTAAGGGTCAGTCCCCCACACAAGGTTAGACAAGCCACTTACCTCGAACAAGTGCAAGTCAACCCAAAACCACGCCTTTGCCACGAGTATTCGACTCCAAATGGCTCAAATCTATTCAATTAAATTGCATCTTATAAATAATAATTCAAGTAATTTATTCTACAATCACATCCTAAGCTAATACGCGAAATTATATAAAATGACCAAAATGCCTCTCGGGCACCACATCTCGAAAGCAGGTAAAATTTATATTACCGGAAACTTTGCACTCTTACTAGTGTAACTATACCAATTTTACGAAAATCCTACAACAATTCGGCCTCCAAATCATCAAATCAATTCTTTCAAACCCCTAGGCTCAAACCTTTGGATTTCACCCCAAAATGAGTAATCTAGTTAGGATATTTGATGATAATCCCATATTATTGTCTAACAATGACCACAAGTGATTTATATCTAGTTTTTACATGAATTCTTACTCAACAATCACCCAAAATCGAGATTGAAGACTACGGTATAGAACCTTACCTCTTTGATGAAGAACTTGTGATTGAGTTCTTCGATTCTTGAAGATTGATGCAAGATTGGATGATTTAAATGGTGAGTTCCCCCATTCTCTCTCTAAAATGCTCTCACCTCTCTCTAGAATGCTCAGAAAATCACCCCAAAATGAACCCCAAAGCATATATATTGAAATGGGGTCGGGTTATAAAAAGTGGGAAGTTAACACTCCGAAGTCGGGTCTGCTGTAGCAGAACGGACCGCAGAATGAACATGCGGTCCGCAGAATGCGCCGCAGAATCGACACCCACAACTGGGCTACACTGGCCCAATCTGTGATCAAAATGCGACCGCAGAGTGCAATCTACGACGGGTTCTGCGGTCGCAAATTTGACACAGGCTCACATTTTTCTAGCCTTTGGTAATTTGATCATAACTTTGTGTAGGAATGTCCAAATAACAAACGGTTTGAAGAGTTGGAAACTACACTCATAAATCTTTAATTTGATAGGTTTGTCATCACCCAACTCCTTGTATAACTGGAGATATGATCGTTTAAAGTGAGGTCTTGTGTGCACTCATTTACAACTTTTGTCTTTTATGAAAGTTCCAACTTCAAAAGCTCCCGCTAGCCATCCGAAATCATCCCGAGGCCCCCGGGACCTCAACCAAAAATACCAGTACATCTTATAACGTTATTCAAACTTGTTCCAATTATCAAAACACCTCGACTAACACCAAAATTATCGAATTACATTGAATTCAAGCCTAAGTTCCTTTAAAATTTCCAAAACGCGCATTCGATCAAAAACCGGACCGAACCGCGCCCGAATGACTTAAAATTTTGCACACATGTCCCAAATGGCATGACAGTGCTACAGAAACTTCCGGAGATCCGTTCCGACCCTCGAATCAAAATTTCACCAATCAACCGGAAATTGCCAAAATACTAGCTTTCGGCATTTCTAGCCTAGATGAGCTACGGACTTCCAAAATACATTTCGAGCACGCTCCTAACCCCGAAATCACCTAACGGATATAACAGAACCATCGGATTTCCATTTCGAGGCCATCTTCGCATAGTTCCAATTTCGGACCATTTTTCAATACTTATGTTCTCATTTAGGGACTAAGTGTCCCAAAACACTCCGAATCCAAACATCGAACGTCCCCTCAAACCAAAATAGCATAAATGAACTTAGAGGTAGCAGTTAATAGGGGAACGGGGTATAAATTCAAAAAATGACCGGCCAGGTCGTTACATTCTCCCACACTTAAACATTCGTTCATCCTCGGACGAATATAAAGAACATACCTGAAGTAGTGAAAAGATGAGGGTATAGGCTACGTATACCCCGCTCGGTCTCCCAAGTCGCCTCCTCGGCTGACTGACCCCGCCATTGAACCTTTACTGAAGCAATGCTCTTTGACCTCAACTTTCTGATCTGTCTATCCAATATAGCCACTGGCTCCTCAACATAAGATAAATCCTTGTCCAACTGAACTGAACTGAAATCTAACACGTGCTATGGGTCGCCGTAATACCTCCGGAGCATCGAAACCTGAAATATCGGATGAACTCCTTCCAAGATAGGAGGTAGGCCAAGGTCATAAGCAACGTTTACAACATGCTTCAATACCTCAAAAGGGTAAATAAACCTCAAACTCAATTTTCCTTTCTTCCCAATTATCATAACGCCCTTCATAAGGGAAACTAGAAGCAAAACCCGCTCTCCGACCATATATGCAACATCACAAACCTTTCTGAGTTAATCTAGTCATAGGAGCTGCAATCGATGAAAAACCTTCCACAAAACGAGGGTAGTAACCTGCCAAGCCGAGGAAACTGCGAATCTCTGTAGTTGAGGAGGGTCTAGGCCAACTCTACACTGCCTCTACCTTATTCGGACCCACCCGAAAACCCTCACTTGATACCACGTGACCTAAGAATGCCACGGAATTCAACAAGAACTTACATTTTGAAAACTTTGCATATAATTTCTTTTCTTTCGGATTCTAAAGCATTGTCCTCAGGTGTTGCTCATGATCTTCCCGACTTCGGGAATACACCAAAATGTCATCAATAAAGACAATAACAAAGAGTAAAGATGTTGCCGAAATACTCTATGCATCAAATGCACAAAAATTGCTGGGGCATTGGTCAGCCCAAATGACATACATGGAACTCGTAATGATCATATTGAGTCCTGAAAGCAATCTTCGGGATAGCTGGCTCCCGGACTTTCAACGGATGGTAACCTGAGCATAAGTCAATCTTTGAAAATACCTGTGTACCCTGAAGCTGATAAAATAGATCATCAATACGAGGCAAATGATAACGGTTCTTCACTGTAGCATTATTCAACTGGCGTAATCAAGACACATACATGTAGAACCACCCTTTTTCTTCACAAACAAGATAGGAGCACCCCCAAGGTGATATACAAGGCCGAATAAAATCCTTATCAAGCAAATTCTTGTAACTGATCCTTCAACTTAACTGAAGGTTTCACCTAATCCTTAGTCCATAACCTTAGGACAGGGACGAAACTTCAAATCTGACATTCGTCATAGGGTCCGAATTACACATCATCACACTACATTAGTCTTATTTCAACACATTTCAACTTTTAATAGCGCTTAAATACTTCGAACTTATTTTCTTCAGGATGTTACATTCTCCCACACTTAGGGCCATTCATTCTCAAATACATAATGTAACTTATCCCTTTAATCGCACATATAAATGTCTCAACTTTTTCTAACTCCCAAATTCTTCAGAAATTTCGGCAGAGCCTCCCCTGTAATTAGGCCTATCCACTTGCCAGAGTAACACCAAAACAACTCCTAACAACACATCCACAACCCAATGAAACACCACAATATATATATCAATATTACTAATCTCTGCGTTACAAGCATCACATTATCATAATGATATCTGGATATGAAACACGTCATCTGTATGCCCAAAACCTCGTCTCTGGCCATAATAGTTGTTCATAAATCACAATCTTGCCAATTAACCTTATGTTAACAAACATCTCATTTCAGACCTCTGCTTTACTCACAACGAGGCATCAATATCTCATAATTACTTACCCGAATTAACGAGTCACATTTAACGCCACCTGGACGCCCATCTCATAGGCTAAACTCAATGTTTACAACACAAAAATGACTGAATATGAACAGAAAATACACAAGATTTGTCAATTAAGCCTAACAGGCATGACTCCCATTTAAAATATAAAAAAAAATTTATTTCATAAAAGGAGAATTTTAGTCACAAGAATACAAATTTCAACGCCAGGACCTCGTCCTTATATAACACCACTGCAACTTGTAGTCCGTTTTAAAATATTTTGCATCATATAAATATTTGAGGATATCACCCTCAACTCTGAATCACAAGTATTTGCACATTGTGCCAACTGAAAATTTTTATTTCCTTTCTTTCTCTCTTCAATAATTCTCGTCAAAGAGAATCACAACATATAATGAACCCTCATACCGATAGGGCATATAATTGACAATTGAAATTAATTATCATAAAATCACATCAAAACCCAGTGTAGTAAGTAACAGAAAGTCACTTTTAGCCTCATAGATATTCTTAGTGACCAACATGTAATGATATGGATAGCTATCTCCATATACTATCCCAACGCGAGTATTCACATAAGTAGATCTCAGGGTTACGAAGCTCACTCATGAGTGGAGCACATTAAAAGGACTCGCCTCAATTTTCAAAACCAAATCAATTTAAGGAATAATATCTTTTTATAACAATCAAAATTGTATTTGTAATGACGCCATCTGGTGTAGTAGTCTCGGCCACATTATAGAAATTATATTAATGGGTCGGGCATCCACCTCTTAGGCTCCATCTACCCATTCGTTCTCCATCTGTAACTTGTAGCGTATGTAGATTAGTAACTATAATAGAGTGTGTTGATTGTGTGTTCTGATGAAATAGATTCCTCCTAAATCTGGGATAAGTTTTCAAGATGTTCCCAGTATCACCACACTCATAACATCCCATCTGTAGTTCGGCTGCTCATACTGAGTCTATGCCGGATAACTAGAATAACCATTTAAGGAATCCTATGCTAGTAGTGCATTAAAAGATAATTGTCCCATGAGAGTGCCCTGATTAACTGGGGCACCACGAGTATTCTGAAATTGTTTCCATTTCCCTACTGATACTGAAATGTAGAATTATTATGGACATAGAAATATCGAAAGTCACAACATCAACCCATACAAATCTCAGGTCTTACTCATATACAAGTTTTAGAGAACTTTTGAATACCACATAAATATATCTCAGGCCAAATCTGATATGACACATGACCGACGATTTGATCGTTGATAGTGAACTCCTTTCACTTGGCGCAAAGCCATAAGATACATCTTGATAATCCATGATACTAACCCTTATCGCTTGTACATCACCATCATAAGACAACTCAAGTCATTCGTTTGGTACATGTCCTTCTTAGGACAGTTAAACTCACTTCCTCCAGCATCTCGATTGCTAGTTGTACCCTTCGCTAAATAGACATCTCATACGAACCACATAGTCTCTATTACCACCAACTATCTTCAGGTCTACATCCACTTCGTGACTCTACCATTACTGCAATGATTAGGCAATTAAGTAAACCTCCTCAAGATCGTTCTTATAAACCATATGTCAGAACTTATTGTTCCCTCATGTGCTAAATTGAATGATCTCGATGTACTTCTCCATTATTGATATGGATAGCACGAGGTAACAATGGTTGAGCAAATTCTTGGTTCCCTTGTAATCCTTCTGTAGCATCACGAACCGTCGGCGAATAATTGATACCGAGTGCACAATTTTAAAAACACGAGTGGATGAAAAATAACATATGATATTGGCTGGTGCTTCTGCTGATGCTATTAGAATTTCAAAAGATATTGGCAAAGTACATCAAGTAGTTAGAAAATGTATATCTTCAGAAAATTCTAGTCAAGGAAAACATTTTTTTCACACACCATTTGTTTCAGAGAAGATTACACAAGAAAAATAAGTTTCTTTTAAAGCTCCTAGAGGTGATTTTCCTAGACTCAGCTCTTGTTGGAAGAAAACTCCCAAGTCCCAACTAATAGCTTACGAGTCGTCATTTGTTTTTGATAGTTTGACTAGTAATATTTATCAGTCACAAGCTATGTTGCGCGGATTCTCCAAAATGAAGTCGCACTTGTGTCGGATCTTTCAAAAATGCACTACTTTTGAAGGATCCGACACGTATCCAACCACATTTTCGGAGAGTCTGAGCAACATAGGTCACAAGAGATGGTACACATCTTGTTCTCCAGAATTGAATAGAATGAGCTAGACATTTGATTCATCTACTTTAACAGTTTTGTTTTGCAAATCCACTGTATATCCATCTTTTTGGTTTTAACTTTTAACAAAGAATTGAAAGATATTTTCAGAAACTAAGGGTGATAATTGTAGACAATGTGGAACAAATCCAGTCCAGGAAACAAATCCTTTTAGATTCATGTCCGCTTCTTCATTTTTCTAAATTTTAAAATGATCCATAAATCAAAGAGATTGTATAAATGGATGAACTGTCATATAATATAATGCAAATGGTGATTTGAAAATAATATAAATCATGTTGTTTGGTTTTCTTATATAAAATCAGATCTTACTGGATCAGACCTGTATGTATCGCAAATTGCAAATAAATAATTAAACTCCTGCCTCTCTTGTTGATTTGAAATTCAACATAAACAAATTTATCTAAAGAAATTCATTTAAATGGGATAAGAATAACTCCAGACATCATTCTAAAGATAAATCAGTGTTGATCAGGCATATCAAAAGAAGCATTGTGAAAATCACAAACACTATAAATCATGCAATAAAAAATAAAATTCAAATCCAGCAAATGGGTATGTCTAGAAATGGAAAAAAATCCGAGGGGGAATAAATGTGCTTGCAAATATTAGGCATATGAGGTAAGAAGGTGTTCTCTTTGAATGTGATCTGTTAGCCACATCACTGTATCCATAAGGAATGTAACATATCCCTTGGCACATTAAATTTAGTTGTATTAATAAAAAAACTACTTCGCCTATGAGGAGTAAAAGTTTAGTTGGTTACCTTGGTGAGATTGGCTCAATCAAAAACACGACCGAGCTGGTACATAATTTTCATAAGGAATTGAAAGAATTCAAGGAACTAGATAGTTATTTCCAGAAACCCCTTCAAACCCACCTCCTTTTATTCTACCAGATAATTGACCTCGTAATTTCAGAAAGCAAAGACCTCATTTTGACTTACTGGTTCAGAATATCATCAGAACACCTCATAACAGGAAACAAATATGTTTAAGAATCACATTTAATGATCACCATATTACCCAAGCTATAGATATTACATATGCTCCCACTTCTTGAAAGCTATACAATTCTCCAGCTTTCAAATTCACTTCAGACTAGCAAACACTCACTGAATGAGAATATTAAATTCATAGCAGCTGAATTATAGACACAGAGGAAGTAGATGGAAACTTACCTTCTCATCTTGCAGTTTCTTCCGCAGATAAAGCTTGACCATCAATCATACACTCGGCGTAAGTGATTTTATTAATTCTTTCCTTGTCAACTTTGGACAAAGCCTGGCATTCAACCTTATGCAACTTCCAATCTGACTTCTGCAGTTAGCTTCACTATAATTATAAATTGCCAAACGGAAATTAAAAAAGACAAATAGCTATATGTGGCACTACGCCTCAGTCCCAAACAAGAAAAAATAATCTGAAATCAGCAATCAGTTATACTGAATTGTCAAGTACACATATGGAGAGGGAAAAGTCAAACTCAAAAAATCCTTTCGAGGGTTTTACACATATTATTGATTAACATGTTGTAATACTTAAGCAGAATTTATAATGATACACTTCAACCAAAGCGATCTAAAGGAGAATTTCCCTTTACAAGACACAACATATATTACTTCCTCGACACATTGGACCTGGCTAGTCAACTTCTTGAGTTCGGCGGCCAAGTTCCTGATAAGGGAGTCCTTGTCATCTGATTCGAGTGCACTTGAGATTAGCTGGGTATTGTGGGGTGTAGTGTCCACAAAGATAGGGGTGTTATGGTCGTTTGTGGTGTTTTGTGGTTCGGGAATGAGCAGTGGAGTGTTGTTGCATGTGTTGCAGGCTTGGGTATTAGCAGTTTGTACTGGTGGCTGTGGAGGTACGGGGTTCTGGGTGTTGGCATCATCACCGGTAAGAGTGATTGATAGGCTTGCCAAGTTCCGGACTTGTTCTAATTCTTCCCAAAATCTCATCAAAGTCTGCTCAAGATGAGAAGCAGTTTCCTTGGTAATTAGAGTGTTCTGAGAAGTTTCCTCAATTTCCTTTCTAGCGTTTGCATCTCCCATTTTACCTTTGTTCATGTTTCTGGTAGGACTCGGAGGAGGAGGAGGTGGAGGGCCCTTGGATCTTGTTGAGTATGGTGATGGTGCCAGAATGCATGAACTAACCTTTGGGAAGGAGAATAAAAAATAAAAGAAAAACAAAAGGGTAAAAAGTTAGTGCGGATTCTGGATAATATTGCGGTATTTAAACAATTGTGCAAGAATATAAATTATTTCCTAATTTGGGTGCCTCGTTGTGCCCGAGGTAGGCCTAGTGACAATTTAAATTTGGAGAACTTATAATGCTAAATGCCTCATTTTATTGATAAAAATAAGACGAGTGTAAAACGTAATTTGAAATAACGGAAAGATGTCACTAATGGCCAGCGGCCTTATTACAGCATGAAATAAAATATCCTAACTACTTGGTCCCAGAAGGACCTTCCCCATATTCGGTATTCATGCCTCCCTCGTACAGCTGCATCAACTCACGTAGTCCTAGCAGCAAATAGGCTCGAGCCAAGTGTCCGCCTGCACTTCCCTCGGCATTTTGGCAGTCTTCAATCCTCTTCAAGAACTTTCCTTCCAACTCTACTAGACCTCTTTCCAGATACCCTAACCGCTTGTTGGCATTGACAGCCATGTCCTTCCACTTGTCGATCAATTTCTGGTTAGCTTCATGTATTTCTCGGTGATCATTTTCACACTCTCGCATCCTCTTGCACAGTTGATTGTATTTAACCTGCGCTGCAGCTTTCTCATCAATAAGCCTATGACCTCGGACGAACCCTGGGTGACCTAAACCAATGTGATCGTTTTCTAACCAACCCGAATAATGCGGTGCACACCCTGCGTGATATCTGTCTACTTCAATAGCTTCTTTCCCCAAGACGAGCTTGCAATTCCACATATGTTGAGCTTGACACCTTTGTGGGCTATCATCGTCTTGAAAGTCAGCCTTAAAATGACTCATTTTGTCTACCCTTGGTACGATTTGTTTCCTCCCTGCTTGCCTTATGGCTCGGAGAGGGACATAATGATAAGTTCCCCTCAGACCGATGAGTATGTGGAACAGTGCATCTCAAGAACGAATAATAAACTCCCTTGTTGGGAACCACTCGAACATCCACTTTACTTGCTCTTCCTTTAGATTTTCAAATAGCTGTACCCATCGTCCAGCGTCCTCTAGCTGAGCGAACATGTTGGGCATGAAGTTCATTCGCTTAGGGTGGTGGAAAGCGATATGGTCATCCCAATCCCTACGTATAATCTCCTGTCGGTAGTCACCTTTCTGAAGGTGTTCTATAAGCCAGAGTTGAAGTAACAGATTACAACCCTAAAAGTGCGGGGCCCCTTGTTGACATTTTCCCAAGGCTTGATAGATTTCAGCGATGATCATGGGCACTATGCTGAAAGACTGCCCGTCGATCCCTTCCATTAAGGTTTTGGTTACCATAGCTAGTTTGGTGTGGATCCTAGCCTTCTTTATGGTAAAGATCACTATATCCAAGAAATATGAATACAATGACCTTCATATGTATATGCCCTAAAGAGGTAAGGGCGAATTCGTCAGTGTAGGTGCGGTAGGACTTGCTATGGCCAAACTTTTCATACAAGAAGTCAAATGGTATATAGGAACCCTTTAGGCAAGTCAGATCCGAATTCTTCTTGAGTCCCATCATTTTGAGGAAACCCCTACCCTTGCGATTCTCTGGAATAAGTAGACTCGGAGTCTCCCAAGGAATTCGAGCTAGACCCCCGTATTTCTTCTAGCAAAGGGGTCATTTCGAGGTCCCTGAAGCGAAAAACCGACCGATCACTGACCCAGAACAGAGTTGCGGCCTCTATGAATTTGTTGTTAGGCTGAATTTCCAGAAGTGAGGGCAAATTCTCAAAGTACTTGTGGACAAGGGTCTGATCGCTGGCATGAAGATCCTCCCACCAACTTAGCAACCTTGGGTGAATGTTAGATACCATACCGAATCTGGGGATTTTGTGCCTCATTTTCTGCAAAACAAAGGGTTAGACCCAGACTCGACTATTTAAATCAATAATTAGCATAAAGGCATTTAGTTCTCCAAATAAATACAACAACGTGAAGGCGTCCATTTGGGTTTCGAGGAAACCCGCTGGACTTTGGTTTAGGCTATCTTAATGAGTCATTATGCGGACAATATAATTGACTCGGCTAAGTTTGACAGTTTAATAGAGTAAGGTTTTTATTTTTTGATATGCTAGACAACGTATCCTTGAGCGGACAACTCAGGAGGAAAAGGTGCGGAACCGTCGACTACACCGTTGATCGACTGGTTTTACCGCAAATATGCCTTTGCCACATTTAGGGGGTTATAATATCGGAAGGGCGCAACCACTCATTATAAGCGTTGCTATAGGATTTGTTTTGGCACGAGTGGAACATGATGTTGAAGATGCAGTTACAAAAATGAAGCAAATTGCATGTATTTTCACGTTCATACAGTAAAAGATTACAGTAAATGCTCAAAAATTACAACGGTATTGAAATAGTAACAAAGCAGTAAAGGAAGAAATTAAAAGAAAGGGAAAACATGAAGATCCAAGTCAGTAATCATGATGAAATAATTAAAGGTGGGAAATAAAAGCAATTAAGGAAGCAATAAAGTCACAAGAGCATGTAATGGTAAAAGCCTTAAAAATCCCCAACGGAGTCGCCATGCTGTCGACGCCCCCTTTTCCCCCTTCTAAAAGAAAGAAATCGGGTTTACGATACTATGGACAAAACAACTCTTATTCCCTTTTGAGGAATCGGGTTATGGAATTTGAAGAGTCGCCTCCTAATGATTGTAGTGCATTAGGACACTTCAAAGAAAAAGAAGAAGATTTGAAAGAAAACCAGAGTTTGGGTAAGGGCTTGAGATTATCTCGAGGGGAAGGTGTTAGGCATCCCTTAAGATCCACTAGTGTGGTTCCCGGCCATGCTTAAGTGTGACTTTAAAGGAGTAGAAGAAAGCAAGTAAGGTTTACACATAATAGTTACAAATAAGTTTGAAACTTTGAAAAGAAAAGGGAAGAATAGACAGTCTTTAGAAAAGGAGTTGATGCAAAGAAATGAAAGCACTTAAGGAAAAGAAAAGAAAGGAGGTCCTAGGTTTAAATACAATATGGATCACATCAATGCAATACCCAGCAATCACTCCTCAAAACAGGGGTTGCACGATATATTAGCGCACCGATCATCATATCCATGTTCTACCCTCCCTACCCCATTAAGGTATTTAAATGCGATTAGTCTCGTTACTTATTGCATGCTATTACCCGTCCCAACCTATCAGTTC
The DNA here is from genome assembly GCA_026770625.1 of Nicotiana glauca. Taxonomy (NCBI): domain Eukaryota; kingdom Viridiplantae; phylum Streptophyta; class Magnoliopsida; order Solanales; family Solanaceae; genus Nicotiana; species Nicotiana glauca. The sequence continues at coordinate 50,045 of MU726711.1, read as the reverse complement.
CGGGGTATTAGGACTTCTAATCCTAAAGGGGAAGAGAGGGGTAGGGGCATATATGGGGTTTAAAAAGACAAAATACTAGTGGCGACAACCAAAACAAATAGCAAATAATAGGGAGTTGAGAAACAGGCATATAAGGCTCACATAAGACCCCTTAAATCAGACAACACATAGTTTAGCATGCCTTGCACATACCGATTTGGTCTTTAAATTAATTTTAATGGCGTACGAACTAGTTTAACACATAGAGTTGGATAAAAAGTCTGCATTAGGCAACCCAGGTCCAATTGTCAGAAATTGAGGTATTTTAAGCGAGTCATTTAGAAAAAGCACTATTTTCAGAAAAGGACCTAATGCAGTTGAATTTAAAACAGAAGATTGAAAATTGCAGAAGTTCATATATGAATTTGAGAATTAACAGACTGATTTGATTAAGACACAGGAGAACTGTAAAAAGAGTTTTAAGAAAAGGTGCAAATATTTTAAAAGAAAGAGTTGAAAATCTGTTTCTGAAAGATAGCTTCAAGAGATGGATAGAAATTCAGGCAAAAGCTTTAAAGGCATGGTTTTAGAAGAAAGATGCAAGTTTGGAAAAAACTTGAGATCATTACAGATTTATAAAAGTTTTAAAGCAGGTGGGTTTGGAAGAGTGGTACTGAAAACTTTTTATTAAGATGTTTAAAGGCCAGTTAACATGGTTGTTATTACTTAAACACATATTAGGCGAGTTTAGACTCCTCTAGGCCTGATATCTATATCATGATTTTTTTTAAGACTTGTTACTATTATTGAACTGGTAAAGGAATGAGTATTCGATTACCCTACCGTTTGCCTAACGTTTATGCATTTCCTATAGGCATGATCTCTATATGCAACTTGTTACATGGATATTAAGTCTTATAGGAAAGATTTCTAATGATTTGCAATATGGCTGAATATTAAATCTTATAGGCATGGTATCTAGATGATCGAGTTAAAACGTTGAAAACCTATAGACATGGTATCTAGGTGATTAAAAACATTAACCTATAGTCATGGTATCTACCCTTTGTGCAACAAAGTAAACCCCTCCCATGCCCTTTACTAATACTCCCCAAGTTCCTTTTTACAAGATTATTACAGAACCAGAAGAAAGAAAGAAAACGATTAAAAATACATCACAACCTATAGCTAGATCCGAGCAGCCTAATTCAATCTTAATATCCAATAACATGTGTTTCACCAAATTCGGATTCCAGATTTCCAAAGTCTTCTCTCCCCCAAAGTGTTTCAAAGTTGCAAAGAGCCTCAAGGACTCCAGGCAGTGCTTACACTCTGGATAACAATTGTTGTAACAGAATAGTGCAGTGTGGAATTGCCAGTCCTCAGGCATCCAAGTTTAGAGGGAGCTCGAGGGTCCCAAAGCATGGCTTACTAAAGGGGGGCAGAACTTAGAAACTAGGAATAAGTGCAAAGTGAGAGAGGAGTTAGGGAGCCATAGCAGAGGATGGTCATACCCAGCCATGGGCATGACTGACACACCCCTGACCATCTGCTTGGCCAAAAAATAAAGAACCGACTTTTAGAAGTCAAACGTGGGTCTGGATTGTGATTAGGACACCACCAGACCTGAGTTAAGTCTCAACACATAAGGGGTAAAGGTAATGGAAATTGATTTGAGTAGAGGTTCAAGAGAACCTGATTCTAAGTCATGAGTGGCAATAATAGAATGCCAACATGACTCAGAATTGCACTCACACATAAGAAGGGGGTCAAAGGGAAAAAGTACCATATAAGAAAGCATTAACAGAAACATGTAGAAAGCAAGAGGGCATAACAGACTTGAAGGTGCAGAACATAATGAAAGAGAGCATGACAAACTAAAAGGAGCATATAATGGAGAATGTATAACAGAAGAAGGAAAATAAACACATAGTTTAGGAGGGTATTATTTAACTAGAAAGACAAACCAGTTGCAAAGTAATAGGATAGCAGAATAACAGAGCAAGCAAAGAGCAGGAAATCAGCAGGAGCAGACTTAAGTTTTCAGTAGAACACTTGAGATTTTAGAGGGAACTCAAGAATACTTCAAAAAGTAAAAAGGAGAAGAAGAGAGTAGAAAGCAGAGAGCTTAATATTATGAGTGAGAGTGTAGTTTTAATTGAGAGAAAAGCTCAGTGTTTAAGCATGTAAAGCCTGTCAAGTGTTTTAGTGCAAAAGGGTAGACCCTTTTATAGTGCAGAAAGTAAGTAAGAAAATGGTGAAAGAGTAGTTTCGAAATCAATCACATAAGGTTTCCCTTTGGTTAAGGTATTTTATTCAAAACGGGCAAAACAATTAAGGAAATGATTTGATTTAAAATCTTCTCTAAGGCAGTATAATAGGGGCAAATACACAGAAACTTATTTAAGGAAATAGTTTAGTAGTACACGATTTGGGAAAAACAAGAAAAGACAATCAATCAACAACCAGTAAAATCAGGATTGGGGTTTTGGTACAAATGAATCCCACCAAGAAATGTGAAAAGAGGAGCTTAATTTAAAGAAAATCAACAACACTCAATCAAACCTTTTAAAAAGGAACTCGGAATCAATCACTAGCTGGCCAAAGGCATTTTGAAAGAAGAGAATTTGTCATAAAAAAAAGCATACATACATGCACAAGCAAGAAACATCGTATAGAAAAGATTCAGAGTTATAACAAAGAGGTCGAGTTCATTCCATAGACTCAAATTGAGTTTGAGAGAGCCCAAGGTTCTAAAGTAGAACCCTAGTCTGAACATCAAATCAAACTTGTCAAAACCCCCAAATCCTAGGGTTTTCAACTCGAGTATGGTACAGAGAGGAGAAGGCAAGCCATTGAAATAGAGGCAGAGGTCTCTTTCAAAGTTCATAAGCAAACATACAGACACAGTAGTAGGTTTGAAGCAACATAATGAAAAACCATAAAGAACATGTTTTAAAGAAGACTCGAAACTTAAGTAAGTTTTAGAAAAGAAAAGAGGTGATGTATAAACTTAGGAAATAGTAGATGAAGCATGTTTAGGAAGAACTCGGTAAAATTAGGTAAAGCAAGCAAACATAAAAAACCCAGAAGGAGACACATACAATAGAAATCATGTTGGAAAACATAGCAGAGATAATCATGCGAGCTTAGTCTAAAGGCACAGTAAAAATGCAAAGCATAGAAGGATCATGCTTAAATAGAAAGAAAAACAAAAGATCAAATACATGCGTAGTAGAGAAGAAAACAAACGAGATAAACACAGACAAACACACATAAAGAAAAGAGAAGAAAGAATGAGAAAGTTTCCAGAAACCCTAATTTGAAAATCAAATGATTTTAAAAAGATAATTGGGGAAAACCCTTAAAATGTTGAATATAGCACATATATAGCATAGATCGAAGAAAATAACCAGAGAAAAACCTCGAATAGCTTTAGGTTCTCTATGAAACCCTAGAAATGAGAAGTCTTGGAAGAGAGTCTGGTTTGGAGTCAGAGATGGCCATAGCTAGGCTCCTAAAGCTCGAATACGTCAGAACAGGGCTGGAGAGGCCATAGCACCATCTGTAGAGGATCTGAACGGATTCCACAGGGTCAGACCTCGAAATCTTGAACACCCATGTTTTGGGGATGAAGGAAGGTGAGCATAGACCGTCCATGACCTGAGAAGCCATGGACTCCAGTGAGATAATGGTAGGAGAAGACGAGGGAGGCGATTTGCGTTTTGAGCGCTTGAGAGCGTTTTGACAGAGAAGAAAGTTTGGAGGTGGCTGTCTAAGAGAAATGGGGATTAGGGTTGGGGGTAGGTAGAATTAAAAAAGGAAAGAGTGGACGAGAGTCGTTGATCAAAATGATCAACGACCAGGATTTAAAACGCAAAACCGGTCGAGTTTGGTAATTGGGTCAGGGTCAGGCCCAATGTTAAATTTGGTTCGTTGGTTTGGGCGGAATTGGATCGATATTGAGGCTAAAATTGAAAGGGGGAAGGGCTGTCATTGAAATAGAAATAGGCTACATTTTAAATAGCCATTTTCCCTTATTTTAATTTAATTAAAATAGTTAAAAACAATTTCAAAACAAATTAAAAGCACCGAACAAGTTAATAATATATAAAAAATAATCTAAAAATATTATGAATAATTTTATTATTGTAAAACCCTATTAATTGTAACATAGGCTATATTTATAATTTTACGCAATTTAGCTTAGAGATATTAAAAATAAATAAAAATGTACAAAAAAAATCACCTTAATTATATTTGGTATAAATATGAGGATGGAAATAAATTATTCACCAAAAATAATAATTTTGGGAATAATTTTAGATTTTGTACTGTTAAAATAGACAATAAATTGATTTTAAAAAATCTTAAAAATTGAAGAAAATACGAAAACTTTCAGGCATGCTTATATATGCATACATATGCTATTTTGAAAGTATAAAAAATACATAGGAAAAAATTGGATATCAACAGAATTCTCAATTCCAAATATGTATTTCACAAAAAAGTGATAAATGCTCAAGTCGGGTCTTACTATCTCTAGATTCAACATTTTAATTGGGGATATCAATTTCTTGAGTTCACCAAATTTCCTTGTTAGCCAAGTTTTCCTAGACTTAGTCTCTCTCTTTCAAGTAGAGACTAAGTTAATTAGGCATGAATCATTATTTGCGACCATTAATTATTAAATTCAAGTAAGAACTAGGCTAAACATCACTAACCCATTCACAAACAAGCCCTAAATCAAATACCCATTAGGTATCCACACTAGGGTTGGGTCACAACCCTAGCCAGAAATTTAGCAACTCATAGAGAAAATTAAAAAAACTAAAGAAGAGAATAATATTAAACTCATAATAAAGGATAAAGGGAAGAAAATCGAATATCAAAATGCTAAACTATTACAAAGTTACCCAAAGAAGTAAAGGAAAATCGGCTATCTATGTTCAGATATTCAAACTTAACCAAATGACGAAAAGATCTATTTATACCTAGTTATAATTATCGGACAAAATTTCCCTTATGGAGGTTCTGTGGCCACACAATTACGTATGTGGTCCGCACTTTTGAAAATGGCTTGACAAGATGGACTTCTACGACTGCACAATTTTGGGTTACAGCTGCACTTCTTTAACTTCTGCGGACTACATATTTCTGAGTGTAGCCACACAATAATGGTGTGGTCCACACTTCTTGACCTTGGGCTTGGACTTGGGGGACTTCTGTGGACCGCACATTTTTGAGTGTTGCCGCGCTCTTGATTCTGCGGCCGCACAATAATGGTGCGGTATGCACTTCTTCATGGGCCTAAATTACGGCCCGCAATTCTTCATGGCCCTAAAGTCCATCTCTCTGAACCTCATCTTCTGTGGCTGCACAATAATTGTGCGGACCGCACTTTGCATGGGAATTATGTTAGAGGCTGCCTCATGTTCTGCGGCCACACATAGTATTGTGCGTTTCGTACTTTGGTCGTTTTTGTCTTTCTTTGGTCCTTGTCCAATTTTACTCCTTTTTGAGTTGATTTTCATTTGTTTCTACAAGAAATTACATTTAATTAGTTTTCGGGAATACCTTTAAGAATTTTTGAGCTAAAATGTAAGTAAAAGAGTGCAAATAAGTAGCCAAAATCCCTACTTATCAACTCCCCCAAACTTAAGCTTTTGCTTGTCCTCAAGCAAATTACGTAATTCCAACCTCCACAGGACAAGAACTATTTCAGTGGGCCTAAGGTGAATCAATCACATATCAATTGGGACCAACATTTACCCACAACACGTATGAATTATCAGCAATGTAATGATTTGGCTTTTTGAGTACAATAATTCTAACGTGACACTAGAGCATCTAGAGTTGACTTTATTCATCAAGGAAGCTCTCTCTTTCATGTAGGTCATTGTGGATCCCAAACTCCTCCTCCTCTACTCTATGTTAGCATATCTCACTTTAGATTATAACACTCAATTCAAGGATTGCAAAAAGTTGGCTTATCTCTCAGAAGAATGTCAAAAGTATGGCTCTTAGTACCATATGCTTGCCCCTCATGTAAATCACCATATGCTAGGTGACGGGCGGGTGGGCGTGAATCATAGGAATTATGACTTGGTCTATTCCATGGAATTGTAAAGTTGAATAACTTGTTGTTAGTTATATGCTCTCCCTGTGTTATAGTTATTTCACTACAAATCAGGTTAGAAATCATGCTTAGACTATGTGATGACATTGTTGGGACTCGCAGAGGTCGTGTGCCTGTTGAATTATTTGCTAATTGATGTCTTGTACTCAGTCGCAGTTTTTACTTGCATATCATATCTCAGTCTCTACTTTTTTCTTGTTGATATATTACATTATCTCTGTTTGGGCTGACTTTTATGATTTCTAAGAGCCCGAGAGACTGGAGAGGTTGATGAATGAGTTAGGGCCTAGTACTGAGCTGTGAGTTATATGTATATATATGGATCGGATTGCACGTCGCAACGAGCCTTATGGCTATTTATATATTATGGAATCGGGCTGCACGCCGCAGTGATATATCACTTAGGCTGAAGGAGTCCCTCCGGAGTCTATACATACCAGTGAGAGCAGGTAACTACTGAGTGTGAGTGTTGAGGGCTGAGAGCCGAGTGATGAGCTATTGAGAAAGACTGAGTGATTATTTCCCTAAGAGGTTGTATTTGCTTTCATTGTTGTTGCACATAGATGCTTTATGTCACTATTTTGAAACTTCTGGGAGATATTATATCCGGTTTTTACTCTAACCTGTCACAGTCACAGTTTTTACTTGCGTATCATATCTCAGTCTCTTCTTGTTTCTTGTTGATACATTATATTATCTCTGTTTAGGCTGACTTTCATGATTTCTGAGAGCCCGAGAGACTAGAGAAGTTGGTGAATGAGTTCGGGCCTAAGTGCCGAGTTGTGAGCTATATGTATATATATGGATCAGGTTGTACGCAGCAACAAGCCTTACGACTTCATATATATATATATATGAATTGGGTTGCACGCCGCAACGAGCGTGCAACGAGCCTTATTGATATATTATGGGATCAGGCTGCACGTCGCAGCGATATAGCATCTGGGCTGAAGGAGCCCCTCTGGAGTCTGTACACCCTCAGTGAGTGCATGTAACTACTGACTGTTAATGTTGAGGCTTGAGAGCCGAGTCATGAGCTATTGAGAAAGACTGAATGATTGTTAGCTTGAGAAGCTATATTTGCTTTCATAGTTGTTGCACATAGCTGCTTTATGTCACTGTTTTGAAACTTTTGGGAGAGTTTTTACTTGAATCTGTCATGTATAAACTGATTTGACTTAATTGTCAGATTTGGAAAGCATGTCTACTTTCTTGTTGAGATTACTAAAAATGAACTATAACTGTGTAGCTCGTCACTATCTTTCAGTTCCTTATTTATTATTGCTACTTACTGAGTTGGTTATACTCATTCTATGCCTTGCACTTCATGTCCAGATCTAGGTGTTTTAGGACACGATGGACGTTGATATCGTGCACGGTCGATCTTTAGAGATACGAGGTAGCTGCCCAGCGTTCGCAGACCTTGGTTCTCTTTCCTTATCTTTTCTTTATTTGTATCTTGATACAAACTCTCGTAGACATTTCTTTTCTAGAATGGTATTGTATAGATGCTCATAAGCTCAATAACACCCTAATTTTTGAGTTATTTTTGGATTTGGAAAGCATGTCTACTTTCTTGTTTAGATTACTAAAAATGAACTATAATTGTGTAGCTCGTCACTATCTTTCAGTTCCTTATTTATTATTGTTACTTACTGAGTTGGTTGTACTCACACTATACCATGCACTATATCTGCAGATCCAGGTGTTTCCAGACATGGTGGGTGTTGATATCATGCACGGTCGATCTTTGGAGATTACGAGGTAATTGCCCAGCGTTCGCACACTTTGTTTCTCCAGTAACAACAAACTCAAACTCAAAATGACCTATCGAGTCATCACATAATCTAGCACAAAACTAAAAATATAGAACGAATTCGTTCGATATTTTAGAAAATAATTTTTGATTAATTTTTAAATTAGTGATCGAAATCTATCGGTATTTATTTTTTTAATTAATTCTAGCAATTATTTCTTTTTGTAAAAATTATACGTTTCCGGCCGAAATCAGTCGGTATTATTAAAATAAAAAATTCTGACCGATTTTGCTTAGTAATTTCAAAACCTAGAAAATATTTATTGTTGATATCGATCGAAGTCGGTTAGTAATTTTAAATTTTGGGAATTTAATTTTAACATTTTCGATTGACTTTGATCGGTATGCAGTCGGTTTTCTAGGTAAATATTTGGCAGAATACAGTTGTTTGTAACTGCACCATCTGCCAACAACCAATAACAATCTATAAGCATTACATTGTTGTCATCCAACTAATAACGACAATAACAACTATCAAAACTATATTAACAATATCTATAGAGTTTTAAAAATTCCAACAATTAAACGTTTCACAAGTTAAAACTTTAAACATCATTCAACGAGTATTTTATACTACATCACCTCCATCTCCACTGCTAGAAGCTTCATCGTCATCATGGTTCGAAGGATCATGAAGAGAAGGATTAGCATCTGGGGAAGACTCACGAGAACGGGGAATCAGGAAAGCACCACTAGAAAGAAGATTGGCCAGCTGACCTTGAAGGACATTAAATTATTTGTCCCTCTTTTCTAGATGACCTTGAAGACTATCAAATTGTTTTTCTCTCTTTTATTCTCTAACCTTTTCCTTTTCAAGTTTTGCTGATAGCTTTGTGATCTTCTTCTCTATAACCGATAAAGTCAACCTATTAAGTGCCTCGCCCTAGGAGGAAGTCCCTATACCTTGCAATCCAACCATATAGTGCCGAAATAATCTCTCTGGTAGGCTGTATGCTATCCCCTTTTTAGGACAACCGAGAATATCCAACCATATCTTCTACGCTTCTTCTGAAATGGAAGCAGGCTTGCCTTGCCCATATAGCGTGATGACGTCCAAATCCACTATTAAAAATTAAATGGACATGTCCGTATGCAATATAATTTACGCAACTATGAGTCGGGGCCGAATCCCACAGAGAACAATATGTAGGCGATCAGGAATGTAAGAGAATTATCACTTGTTATGCAATGCTAAACACTAAGAATAGTTTTGGGAAAATATTTATATCTAAATGAAAAAATTTAAAGTAACCTAGAAAGAAAGTAAAATTATCAATGGCTACAAGTATGGATACATGGGGAATTACACTCAAGTAGTGATCCAATGTATTCCATGATTTTACAAATATGAGTGAGTTTATGTTAATTAGCCTCGGGTAATAATTCTGTATTAGCTTCTTCCAAAGACTAATAAGGCTTCCTAATTGAGTTATCCCTAAAACAATTAGGAGATTAAGCAAACCCGATTATGGCTACAAATAGTTCAATCCTATCCCTAGGTAGAATGAATAAAATGAGGGTTAAAGACTTATGTTCTTCTTAATTAATCTTTTTCAACCCCAATAATCTTTCCCAAAACTAATTTGAAGTCAGCGTACGAGTCCTAGGATTAGCTAATCCCTTTGGAAATATTAAAGAGCAAGAATAATTAAAGAAATAATAACTCATTTCATAAAAGATACAAAAATCATTCAATACATAAGCACAACAAGATATTTAATCCACACTTTAAACATGAATATTTTCATAAACAAGATTCAAGTGTTGGAATAAATACTATACACTTAGATATTCAATACAAAGCAAGGAGATGAAAAAATAAACATAAATGGGTAAGAAATTCTCAACCAAAAGCTTCAAATCTTCAAGACCCAAGTGTGTGTGCAAAAACCCTAGCTCCAAAACTTGTGTTCTTCTCTCAAAATAGGTCAAAATTTTCCCAATGATGTCTAAAGATATTGTACAAATGAGCTAAGTCGGGTATTAAATGGTTTAGGGCCAAAAAATGTGAAATTACAGAAGTACCCAGAGCTGAAGCGCGATCTTCACATTTGCGAACAAAAGTTCGCAATTGCCAACTTTGACTATCATATTGACCTTCGCATTTGCGATCAAGACTTCATATTTGCAATGGTTTGACTTTGCATTTGCGAGGTATTCTTCGCTTCACTTGCTTGACTTCGCATTTGCGAAGCCTTTTCTCGCATTTGCGATGACTGCTTTGTTCGCATTTCCTAAGTCTATGTCACAATTGTGACATTTAAGGCCATTTTCCAGTTTTTCTTCTTTTCAGATTCTTGTTTACTCATTTTCACTTGGTTTCTTCAAGATCGCTTCTAAATCACACAGAACCTGTAATATAGAAGTAAATGAAATTAAACACATGATTTTATCACTCAAACATAGAAAAAATCTAAGCTTAAAGACATGATAAGTTGGTAAAATACCAACTTATCAAACCCCCAAAATTAAACTATTGCTTGTCCTAAAGTAATGAAAGCGATAAAATCTCCTTCGAAATATTTAACTCAATAGTTCATCAATATCATGCCAAGTCAAAAAGGTCTACTATATGCACAAACACATGACTTCTACTGGTACCAACAATTAACCCAAAGCATATGACTTACCAAACACTTCTCATGAATTTTATTACGATTCAAGTGCTCAAACACTATGCAAATCAAAGTGCCAATAAAGTCATGACACTGAAGTTTCAAAATTTGTGTTTTTATCACAATCAACTTCCTTTGTTCATTCCTTCCTTTTGAAAATAGTATTAAATTCACAACTCAAATCTCATGTATAACACCCCATATATTCGGCTTAGGTATGAATCAGTTAAAGGAGTAGTAAGGTTATATTTTGGATATGTGAAGTCACATAGGGATGATTATGGGTGAGAATGTTGTTTCAAAATCAAGATGGAAAGTGAGGTGCATAAGTTTTGACAAAAATCGACTAAGTTTGCAGAAGGTCTGTCTTTCAGCAGGGTTTAGTGAAAATGTGCAAGTAATTTGGGAAACTCAAACCTTAAAAGTTGTAGGCCTTTGAAATAAATTTCTAATGTTATATTTTGGAGCCAAAATGGAGCTCTGTGAAAAACATTATGCTTGTTTTATAGAACAATGTGCAACCACCGCGCCCGGACCACGACCGCGGTGGTGAGGTGGTGTCTAGTGATTTACCGCGGTTGGAACCGCAGTCAGCCTACTGGGACGCGGTGGCCAACTTGGGAAGTTGTTTTTAGCCCTATTTCATCCCCCACAGCCCCAAAACATAAAAACTTGCTCTAGAAAATAAAGCTCTAAAAAACCTAACTCCTTAAGGGTCCATCCACCACCCAATGTAAGTTCTAATGGTGATTCTAAGTTAATTTCACTTTTCCAACATCTTATTAACATGGGTAAACTCTCCATATCATTAGATATTCGATTGGGACATCATTGTTGAGAGAACGATTAGAACTCGAATTCAAGGGGATTAGACTTCAAAGGGGTAATGTCTTCTCTCTCTAATCGATTCTAGCACTAGTTTAATGATTATAAATCCTAGTTCATGAGGTATGAGTTAATGGGTTTGATAGAAAAGCCGGAACAATTATAGGGTTAGGGTGTTGATTGCTGATTATTGGTTAAAGGTGTTGTTTACCTTATGGGTGATGAAGAATAATGTTGATTATAATCGTTTGACACTTAGAATTTAAATTGGAACAAGAGAATGGGTTATTGGGTGTAGAAAACCATTAATAAGGGCTACAAAGCTTTATGCCACCAAATGTTTGATAAAATTCCTAAGTGACCAAAACATGTCTATTGTTGCTAATTTGGAATCCCTATGACTTGTATTAATATAGATTAAAGTTGAAAGGGTTGACGAATGTTATACTATGCTCAAGAGCAGGAAGTTTAAGGTATGTGAGGCTAATTCTCTATGTTTGGGAATTTTAATGATTCTCCCTACACTACGTTTCTTTTACGACGTCACTAATTTCCTCAAAAATATAGTTTAGCCTAGTTCCTTGAATAGTTGCAGAACTTCTATTCTCTAGCTTCATAACTCGCTCACCACTTTCATTCTAAACGTTGTAAGCTCAATGTGTATTCAATATAGACTTGGGTTTGATGCCCCCGAGTCTTAGTATAGATTACTCAGTATGCCATAAATAATTGAAGTTTCAGTGTTCTTAATCAGTTCAAGAATACATGGTTCAGTTTTGTCCCATTCAGTATTCTAATATTAAGTAACTCAGTGTGATCTAGTATTCCAGTATTATGTAACTTAGTGTGATCCAGTATTCCAGCATTATATAATTTAGTGTGATCCAATATCCCTGTATCATGTAACTCAGTGTGATTCAGTATTTCATTATCATGTATTGTCGTTTGATTCTCAGTTCCTGAATGTTGAACACTTGTATTTGGGCCTGAGGCCGTAATTTATGCTTTATGCATCTTTAGGCCTGAGACCGCAATTGTGCACAAGCGCGCGCACACACACACACACACAAACACACGCACACACACACACACACACATATATATATATATATATATATAGATATATATATATATATATATATATATATATATATATAAAATTTCCTGAGGCCGCAGCTTTTCAGCTATCAGCTTGGTTTCAGTTTTAGTATTTATGATTCTTTCTTTTAGTTGCTTTATATACCAGTGCAATTCAAATATATTGACGTCCATTTTCCCAGGGCCTGCATCTCACGATGCAGGTTATGATTTATAGGTTGATGATTCAGAGCACTAGGATTCTTGTACCAACTATTTGGTGATCCCCAGTTCTTTTTGGACATTATCATTACTACAGTCTTCAGTATTTTTAGACAGTCAGTGTTCTTATTTCAAATTAGAGGCTTCATAGAGTAGGGTAATAGTTAGACAGAGTCACAAGCTTTTCATATTAAGCTATGATGGCTAAAAATATGTTTCAAAATTGTATTAGTATTTCCACACTTTGATTTATATCATCCAGACTTTCAGTATATATCAATGTGTATTGGTTTATCTTCCGCATTCAGTATGTTATAATTCCACATGTTGATTCAGCCAACCAGTTGGTTCGTTTGGTCTCATATAGTCAGGCACCGAGTGCCGTGTTACGCCCAGGCCCAGGTTCGGGGCGTGACAAAGCTTTGTATCAGAGCATTAGGTTCAAGAGTCTTAGGGGGTCTATAAAGCCTTGTCTTGTAGAGTTTCCTTTATATTTGTGTGCCGGCCACTCATATAAATGGTTAACTACCAAGATATCCAGGATTGTCTCACTTCTTTCTACAATAGATCATGCCATGGAGCTTAGAGAAATAGTTAACCTTCTCTTCCTATCGAATTCCAAACGTATTTGATGCCCAAGCGATGCGCAGGAGAAACCTAATGTCCAAGAGAGAATAATTGCCCATTGGGGTTTAATTATGGAGTATAGGTCAGTAACCAATGAGACATGAGATGATGTTAAAAGTGGATGAAATAGATTATCAAAAATTACAAAAGCAGTTATCATGTCTTATGGTTATCAGTTTACCCAGTTACCAGTTATACAGTCTTTTAGTTAGCAAGTTTGTGGTTATTCAGTACTCCAGTATTCAGTTATATGTTTACCAATAATCCAATTTTCTGTGTATCAACATTTTTGGTGACTTGTGAGTATACAGTGATGCATATGGGTTCTCAAAGAAAATATAAGAAACAGTGATTATAGAGAAACCTTTGTATATTTTAGGTCTGGATTAAGACCTAAACTCATTGGATGGTGAAAAAAGTGATTTATCAGATGATGGTATACACTGAAGGATAAATTTGTGTATGGTAATCGTATGTGTTTTACCTCAAAGAACAATTTCTTTTAAATCTTGCAAATGGAGCCACAAGTTGGATGGTGATAGTTCAGATGTCAGACCCTAACATTGGTCACTATAGTTTTGTATAGAAAAGAGCCTAAGGGTAAAATACCTAGGGGTCAGAAATGTTTGTTATTACCAAAGATGTAATTTCGTACAACTCATGCAAATGACTAGGAGATATGATGTATGCAATGAGAACTAAGAAAAGCCAATAGTGAATTTCAGGGAATGATTTTATGTTTAGATTTATACAAATCAAAACTAAAAGTACCATATTAGTAAGTTACTATGAGAAGCAGCTATTGATGTAAGTTAAAAGATATGACAGTTCCCCCTTAAGTTATGTGACTAAGTGATTACCGCGGATGTTTATAGTATGATATGATTATGTATTATAAAGAAAGTTTGGGGTTAGATATTCCAATTTTGTTTAAGGCAAAATGAAATTTCCCTAGGTGTGATCCATGTACATAGTTCAAAAAAAGAATGATAGTGTCAGGCAAAAAGAATATGGTCAGATGATGAGGGAAGTTAGGGGTAACATTATGCTTCATTTTATTTATTCATAGCAGGAGAAGAAAATATGATGGTAGCAGGTGGTTAGTAAAAGAATATTAAGTAAGTTTTGAGTTAGTGCAGTGAATTAGCACTTTCAGCAGAGCTAGTAGAGGTACAATTTGATTCACTTAGCTAGGTTAACTCTAATGAGTGGAGGACAATTTGAAATACCGAACGCGTGTTAGAACCCAAAGAGTTTAAGTTAAACCTGAAGTACAGTTGCAGTGGAAAAAAATCAGCTAACATTAAGAGAGCAAGCTATAGAAGAATACCCTTTAGGAATTATCAAAATGTGTTTCCTCCAAGATCGAGTGTGTGAGTAGAGTTAATTTATTAATATTTTGTATGATAGGTGTGAATACATTAGATTTTCGTTATGTGAATAATTTAGTTTTTCCTAGCTCAGAAGTAAGTTGGGAGACGAGTCGTCATTGACGTAGAGTGCAAAGAATTGCAAAAAATAAGTAAGGTTATTTGGATCCCAACAAAAATAGAAGGATCCGCAAGTATAAGACCTTTGGTCTAAGGGGTGAAGCAAAACTTTTCAGTAAGTCCAGTTAGAGATTTGAAACTCGAATAGTAGCATAGAATATGAAAAAGTAAATCAGTTCGGCAATGAGGGAAAATTGTATAATTACCACACGGATTATGTCTAGCATGTGTAAGAAAAATAAAGTGAGTAGAATGATCACCAAGTTTAGTTATTGATGATAAAGTGATCACAGAAAGCTATAAAATCATGCCAAGTTATGTTTCACGAGGGTAGTGCCATTGCACGAGACTCTAGTATTCGGAGTACTGGTTAAAGACTTAGCCCACAACAATTCTATAAGTGTTTTTAGGAAGTTATTAAGAAGATAATCAAGTGTAGGAAGTATAACTCATGATTGAGGTAGATAAGACAACTCTGGTGAAAGAAGTTCACCGCTTAGCCTAGCTAGGAGTTCAATTTGCGTACTCCAAAGATAGTAGAGTTGTTGTCTAGAATAAGACTTGTTCCCTATTAGTAGGAGAAGTGAAGGACAAATAGTTTAATGATCCCTACTTGATGTAGATAAAAGAGGGGGATTCACAGGCATGGGAGATGATGGTACTTTGAGGCACCACGACAGATTGTGTGTTTTAGACATAGATGGACTTAAAGAGGGAAGATCATGTTAGAAACTCATAATTCTAGGTATTCTTTTCATCTAGATTCCCAAATATGTGTCATGGTTTTAAGGAGGTTTATTGGTGGACCAACATGAGAAAGAACGTCACAGGCCTTGTGGCCAAATTGTCTGAAATGTTAGCAAGTGAAAGTCGGGCAGTAGAAAGCCTAGTGTTTTATAATAGAATACATATCCTTTAGTGGAGATGGTAAATATAGACCTTATAATAGGATTATCTCGCTCATTTTGAAAGCATGATTTTTATGGGCGAAGGTGTAGAGTGCCAATTAGTTGCTCTAAAATTGGCGAAGCGGAGTTGTTGGGACCAAATTTGGTCTATCGGACTATGGAAAAGTTAAGTTGATTCAAGAGAATTTGAAGAAGACCCGGAGCCACCAAAAGTCTTATTCAAGGGTACGGCATAGAGACCTAGAGTTTCAAGTTGATGATTGGGTGTTTCTGAAACTTTAGCCTATGAAATGCATTATAAGATTTGGGAAGAAGGAGAAGCATAGTCCCTGATATATTGGGCCATACAGAATCTAGAGAAGGATGGTTCAATTAGCTTATGAGTTAGTGTTTACACCAGAATTAGTGGTGGTACATCCAGTATTTCACGTGTCAGTTATAACATTCAAGTTTCCAGTACTCAAATACTCATGTCAGTTCAGTAGTCAGATACCTATGCCAGTTCGGTACTCAGATACATATGTCAGTTCAGCAGTCAGATACTCATACCATTTCAGTACTCAGATACTCATGTTAGTTCAATACTCAGATATTCAAGTCAGTTCAATACTCAGCTACTCATGTCAGTCCAATACTTAGATATTCATGCTAGCTTAGTACTCTGATTTTGATGTTAGTTCAATTCTCAAATATTCGTGCCAGTTAAATATTCGAATATCCATGTTAGTTCTGTATTCATGTATCTATGGTAGACCAATATTCAGTCAATGCAACAGTCATTAAGTTCAGCATATCAAAAATTTAGTAATCATGTATTACTTCAATTTAGTAGGAAAGTGTTAATAAAATTTCATGTTTGCACTAGACTCGTTTAAGTTCCAGAGTTAGCAGAAGTTACAGTTAAGACAATCATTCGAAGACAAATGATCCCAAAGGGGAGATAATGTAACACCCCGTACATTCAGCTTAGGTATGAATGAATTAAAGGAATAAAAAGGTTATATTTTTGACGTGTGAAGTCCCATCGAGATGATTATGGGTGAGAATAGTTGTTTCAAAATCTAGATAGAAAGTGAGGTGCATAAGATTTGACAAAATCGGCTAAGTTTGTAGAAGGTCTTTCGTCCAGCTATGTTTAGTGAAAATGTTTAAGGAATTTGGAAAACATTAAAGTACGAAATAGTAGAAATTTGAAATATCTTTCGAACGATATATTGTAGAGCCAAAACAGAGCTCTGTACAAAAAGTTATACCCGTTTTACAGAATAGTGCACAACCACCACGCCTGGACCGCGAACATGATGGTCAGGCAGTGTTCCACCAATTTACCACGGTCAGGCCTACTAGGATGCGGTGGCCAACTTGGGAAATAATTGTTTTATCCCTATTTCGTCCCCCACAGCCCCAAATCATAAAGACTTGCTCTAGATAGTAAAGCTCTTAAAAATCTAACTCTTTAAGAGTCCATCCACCACCCAAGTAAGTTCTAATGGTGATTGTAAGTTCATTTCAATTTCCCAACATCTTATTAATATGGTTGTGACGACCCAACCCGTCATCTCAGGTGTTATTGCTTAGTTTCCCCATTTCATGCTTCTTCATGTTTCGTTATTGGTATGTGGTGTGTTAGAGTTGCATTGGACTGATTTTGATAAGAAATGAGACACTTAGTCTCTTTAAGGAAAGCTTAAGTTGGAAAAGTCAACCGAATGTTGACTATTGAGTTAGAGGGCTCGGATGTGATTTTTAGTGATTCGTTAGCTTTGGGGGATGAATTGTGACTTAGGAGCGTGATCGAAAGTGATTTTAGAGACTCGGTGTAGAATTAGGCTTGAATTGGCGAAGTTAATATTTTGGCAATTACCGGTTGATGGGTGAGATTTTGATCCGAGGGTCGGCATGGAATTTCGAGAGTTGTTGTAGCTTTGTTAGGTGATTTTGGATATGTGTGCAAATTTTCAGGTAATTCAGACATCGTTTGGTTGGGTTTTTGATCGAATGCGAGTTTCGAAAGTTTTGGTTGAACTTAGTCTTTAATTTGAGGAAATTTGATGATTTGTGATGTTAACGGTGGTGATTTGATGATTCGGGCAAATTTGAATAAAGTAATAGATCATGTCTGTGCTTTTGGTTGAGGTCCCGGAGGCCTCGGGGTGAGTTCGGGTGGTTAAACGGAGAGTTTGGAGTTTGTTGCATGCTTTGGATTTTGCTGGTTTTGTAATTTCCGCATATGTGGAAAAGAGACCGCATAGGCGGTTCCGTAGATGCGGCGAGGAGGTCGTAGAAGCGGTTCTAGTGGGGCCTTGACCTTTCCGCAGAAGCAGACAAGGGTCCGCATAAGCGGCCTTGCAGAAGCGAGCAGTGAGGTGCAGAAGTGGTCGTGGCACTTAAATGACTTCCGCAGAAGCGAAATAATTTCCGCAAAAGCGATAACCGCAGAGGCGTTATTGGATCCGCATAAGCAAAAATCGACCTGGGCATAAGGTTTAAAATATCATTTAATCATCCACGAGGGTTATGTATTTTCCACCATTTTTGAGCGAGCTTTGGGAGCTTTGAGGCGATTTTGAAGAGAGATTCAAGGATGAATGATTAGAGGTGAGTTCCTTGGCCTAAATTCATGAGATTATTTTAGATTTAACATGGAAATTGGTTGAAATTCATTAAAAAGGGGTAAAGCTAGGGCTTGAGTTTTTGATATTTTAAATTGGGATTTAATAGGTCATTTGAGCTCGGATTTGGGAGTTCTTGGCATGTATGGACTCGTGGAGAGACAAGGAATCCGGTAATGTGAGTTTTATAATATTTTAAGAAGCGGGTCCGAGGCTCGAGTTTTGCTAGTTTCGAGATTTTTGATATATTTTGATTGTTTTCAATTGAGTATTGTACCCTTAGCATATTGTAATATATTCGCTATGATTTTGGTTAGATTCGACGCGCGTGGAGGCCAATGTGAGGGGCAAAGGCATCGCGAGCGAGGAGTTTCACCGGTTCGAGGTGAGTAATACTTGTAAATGATATCCTGAGGATTTGAAACCCCAAATTTGCACATCATGGTGTCGAATTGTGGTAACTTGCACACCAGGTATGAGCGTGGGGTAGAGCACCATTAGGAATTGTGACTTGGTCCATCTCGGTTGTTGATTTTACTGCGTGATTGACTGAAACCTACTTGATGCTATCATGATTTGGGCTAATTGCCATGTTTTGGTCTTCGTGCCGATTATTTGAATCCTTCAGGGATTGATATCACTATTTTTGCATTACTTTGCATATTATTTGATCTCGATCCAATGTTTTAAATACTGTTTTGCAAACTCAACCATCTTTCTAATATTTGAAAACTTAAATGATATTTTACTGACGTTCGAAACTGAGGACTGTTATTTGAACATTGCCCTAGTGGCTATGTGCATTTCTAGACTGAGCATATATCAGGCTGCGCACCGCAGCAGTGTCGCATGTGCATTTCTGTACTGAGGATGGATTGGGCTGCACACCGCAGTGGTGCGATATTGATATTGCGCTTGGGCTGTAGGAGCCCCTCCGGAGTCTGAACCCCCACAGTGAGCGCGGGTACCCAAATGGATCGGGCTGCGCGTCGCAGCGATCATGTGCATTGCATTGCATTGCATTCATGCATTGGTTCCTGTTTGTGCTACGTGGCATGACATTCAACACTCTCATATCATTGGCATTCATGTTATTTCTTGTACCGTTACCAGATACCCCGGTGTTATTTGTGAATGGAGTGTTGTGCCCGAGGGGCTGACTTATGTGCGGACTTGCACTATCTGATTATGCATTCAATTTCTTGACTGTTGGGAAAAGGATATTTTCAAAATAGGTTTTTAACTGAGCCAGATATTTTCCAAAGGATTTTCATGGAATTACTATTTCATCAAGGGTCTTACTGTCCTATATAGCATGATCGAGTGCTTCACGTGTTTTCTTACCGCACAGTTATTGTTTACTCTTATTACTCGTTGAGTGGAGTACTCATTTTACTCCCTGCACCTCATGTGCAGTTGCAGGTATTGTTCACCCAGTAGTGGGTTTCGAGCTGATTGAAGGTATCACTATTGTAGTGGAGTAAGTTGACCACCAGCGTCCGCGGCACCTGATTTTCCCTTCTTTGATTTTAAATTTGATTCATGTAAATTACAGTCTCTATTGTTGTGTTCAGGCTTCTTTAGATGCTCGTGACTTGTGACACCCCGGTCAGGTTATGTTGGGTAGTAAATGTCGGTTATTAATGCCATTAAGTCGTATTATTCATTCATTTATGTTTATTAATTATTAAAAAGGAGCATTGTTGTTCTATCGGCTAGCCTTGTCTTCACGAGAGGCACCATCATGACCGGGTTTAGGAATTGGGTCATGACAAGTTGGTATCAGAGCCTAGGTTACTAGGTCTCACGGGTCAGGAGTAGGTTTAGTAGAGTCTCGCGGATCGGTACGGAGACGTCTGTACCTATCCTCGAGATGCTGCAAAACTTTAGGAAAACTTCACATTCTTGGAATACATATTGGTCGTACTTGATTCAGCTTGAGATATAACTCTTGAAATTCCTTCCATACGTCTGTGTGCGCACATGAGGGCTCAGTATTGTATGTGCCTTGATGGCTTGTGATTCCCCGATCAAGGGGCGAGATGTGATCCCATGAGTTCGATGTTGGGACAGTCTGGAGGACTTGAGGCCGGATCTTGCCTATGGCTTGAACACTGAGGTGTTGATTGTGTGAGCAAGTATTTTGAACTTATATGTTCGGTATTGTCATTATTAACCAGAATGGCGGTTTGGTATTCATGTGATGAGTATGTTAGTACTGCAAGATGTAATTATATGACTTGGTAGTGACGAAGAAGTCTGCTGGATAATAGATGAACTGTTAAGTGATTCGTTTCCTATTGTGGTTTTATGTGTTTACCGAATATGGGCGCATGAAGAATATTTTTGGATCTCCTAGTTGGGAAGTGAAGTGCATTGCATGCGGTGGTATGATTTCAGACTCGGGAAGACTAATGACTGTGTAACGTATATGATGGTGGAAGGAGTGCTAAAATACTAAACTGAGGCGAAGCAGGTGGGTTATCTCCTGCGAAGTGTTCTTAAGGGGTACGATTCTTATGTATATTATTAGAAGATCTCATGTGTAATTGAAATGTACGTGTTGTAATTTGAAAATTTGGGTCGCTTCAGAGAGTGGACTCAACTAATGTGGGGATGAATGTGAGGTGTGTAGAGGATTTCAGTATCCGAGGATCTGTGTTTTCATAAACTAGTAGATGATTTGAGTTTAATTTCACTATAATATTGTGGCATCATTAGAGTAAAAGCATTATGGGTTATTAAATATGTCCTGATAGATGGCTTCGAGCCAAGTTAGGGAGGTTGCTGTTGATTGCTGATCGCACAGTTATGTGCTATGTTGTTTCCGTTTCGAGGTATGCTGGCGGATCAGTCCTGGTTGTAGAAAATGAGCCGAGGATGGCACGAGTGAAGAAAATTTTTGATAAAGGTTATATGATGCTTCGTAGATGTGAGGAAATAATAGGATGTCTTGAGCTATTGTTGATAAAGAATGCTCAATCTATAGAGAAGGAAGATGTTCATTTGTATTGGAATGAGATCATATCCTACGGTGTTAGAGTGCTAATAAGGTACGAGTGGTTCTGTTCGTTAAGTCAGGTAAATTGCAGTTAGAATATGAGTGAATGACTCTCGAGAATGGTTTTATTGTGTTCGAGATTTTGCATGCAATAATCAGGTGTCTAAGGTGGTGTATGTGGCTAGAGACTGTGTTTCCATTAGAAAGAGATAAAGACTTGTGGTATTTTATACTAATTATGGGATTCTATGTATCAGTATCTGTGAAGTAATGGTAACGAATTCCGATTCGCAAGAAGTTCTTCAAGTAAAGTATTCTAGAACGTGGTATTTCTGGGAAGCATTGAGAGAGTATTCGGTGGCCTATGGGTCTTAAACAGTGTGGTCTTATGTTCGAATCTCCTGTGATGAGCCTGGATTGAGGCATTGTGATGCTACAGTAAGGGAGAAATATCAAGTGGATGATGAATAAAAAGAAAAATTTGATAGACGGAATAGCTTGATAATAGACCAAATTGGTATAGTAAGGGTATGATTAATTCTTTGTATGTGTTCGAGGTAATGAGCTTTTACAAGCATTTTGCAGCAATGCTCTTGGGTATTGACGACTTGCTCAGCTTGGTTTAGATAGAAGGATTCAGTCTTGGCAGTTTAGCTTGTACAAATGAAGTTGGCAGAGATGTTCTTGTTGGGTTTTACCGTGGTTTGAAGATGAGTATATTTCCTATGGGTATGCGAAGCATGGAGTGTGTAATGATTTTTCTTCTAAATGGGATCAATGAAAGTTCTCGACTAGTTGAGTGCGTCGATGTCTGCAGCGCGGAAGGGAGATAAAAGTTCTTATGTTATCCGAGTGTGGTATGGTAGATGCAATATGTTGTAGAGGATTGGGATTTGTGTGTGTAAGGCTCGGTTCAGTTCGAAATGGAAAGTCATTAAATTCTAAAGCAGCATGGGCAGCTGCAGGTGATTTAAGAATGGATCTTCAGACGATTAGGGTTAATGATCCTCATATGACTAAGGAAATGGTGTTTTTAATCATAGTGATTTGACGAGGGTATATGTTTCAGAAAAAGGGCAACGTGATTAAGTTGATGGCACTTCGGTAGTGTTGTGACATTTTCTTGATAGATCGACTGTTGATATCTGAGTTTGTTTGGTGGCACAGGGGAAATTTTAGAATATCTTTTGTGGAATGATTGGGTACTCGAGGTGTAATATGTATTTATATTGCAGAATTTGGGATCAAGTATAGTAATTGTGTGCTATGTGAAGCTGAAGACTGGGAGTTATCATGTTCAGGCTATGTACTGTTGTGGATAGTGTGTATTGGTATCGTTAGCAACTATTAGGGGTTTGGAAGCCCGAGTGGATCTTTCTTTGCTTGGTATATTAGATTCTGGATATGATATTGGGTTGTAGATTGGTTATCTCAGTGTTGGGTTATTCTAGACTATTGTGTTGTGGGTTATGTCAAAAAAGGCCACAAGTTGTGTGGCGAGGTGCATCGGACTATGTTCTAGCTGAATGGTTGTGTTCCAAAGACCAGCGGACGGCTGCGAAGGATTGCTTTCCTTAACTGGGCCTTTGTGGAGAATGTCAGTATAGAGGTTTCTACCGTTGATTCGGTTCCGGTATTAAGGGACTTTTCAGATGCGTTCCTTGTGGTCGGGCATGTCGCCGTCGAGACTGTGGATTTCAGTATTTATTTGGTGTTAGGCACCGTATCGTATGACTTTGGCATGAGTTATAGTAGTGGAAGAGCAGCTTCAGGCTTCTTGGTAATGAGTTTGTTAGTAAGCTGATTGGATACGTATTTAGCTTGAGTTGGCTTGGTTAGTCCCAAATTGTATTGATGAAGGATAGGTCGATTTGATCGTTATTGAACCTGCTAGTGATCTGGGGAGATCTATGAGTTGCTTTTATGTGCTTTGAGGCGTTATTATTTTCGAACCGAGGGCACATATAGCGTGGTGCTATCGAGATTCATAGGGGAAATTGAGTTTTGTAGCTTACAACGCTATAAGTAGATATCATTATGCACTCAGTATGCTTACGACCGATGCTCGGTATTTTGTTATAATGAGAAAATTTGGCTCGATGTGCATCTCCCTATGTGAGATATTTGTGTGGATCGGGTGGCATGCCGCCACGGGTATGTTATCTGGATCGGGTTGCACGCCACAACAGTGTGATGTTGAGTATAGTTTCCATATGTTACTTTGTATGCCTTGCTTCCTGGTTTCTGAGGAAAGTCCGTATTGGGTGTTGCTCGGCGAATAGGGCATCGGTTGTGTCCTTTCAGGATCGAATGATGTATATTACTTACTTCACCATGGATGTGATGGATTGCTTGGTTTCAGACATCAATCTATGAGTGGCTGTCAATTTTGATCATAGCGACTTGAGGTGCTGCATGTGTAGCAGTGATTGGATAGGATCGCGCGTTGTGGCAAGGCCACGTGAAGTTATGACCTTTCAAGGAGGAGTCAGGTACTCTATTTCTATGATGTGAGACAGGGTCTCAGCTTTGTGTTGTGATAGTATTGATAAGCTTGAGGTATAGCTCTTTCGTCTGAGTCATTTGTCATGATTTGAGTATGTTCAGTACTGTTTCTCATTGGTACGTGTATTATGAAAGTTGTGGCATAAGCCTGTGTTGAGGTGTCATATCAGTAGAGTGGTGTGTTGGATTTGAGGTGATCGTTGGAGTTATTATTGAATACGAACAAATGTGATTTTAGCTTGTTAGAATGAAATTATCGAGGTTCGGCTCGGAATCTGCTATGGTATTAGTCTAAAAGTAAGTGGTTTGATGAATGGTTGATCTGAGAAATGGTTACGATTTATTACGTGTTTAAATTATCATTAGCAGTATATGGAAGTGTTGGGAATAAGACTTTAACTATTAAGAGGTTTTCTATCAGTTTTTGGTTGTTGTGGGTAGCTACTGTGAATAGAAGTTATTGTTTCGAGTGTTTGGATTATGTGGTATATCATATGGTTCCACCTGAGGTTGCAGGTATGGTTTATTACAGCTGGTTCGGGTTTATTCTGGGTATGATTTCGGAAAGTGCAATATGATTCTACGGTTTATGGTCTTGACGGACTTAAAATTTTAGCTGTGTTGTAGTATCGGACATATGTGAGACAAGGTGACATGGGATCACCTCGGGTATATGCTTGGTAAGGTCATTCAGCTATTGGTTGGCTTCTAGTATAACTCTGGGTAAGCTTGAGGACGAGCAATGATTTAAGTTAGGGAGGATGTGACGACCCGACCCGTTGTCTCAGGTGTTACTGCTTAGTTTCCCCCATTTCATGCTTCTTCATATTTTATTATCGGTATGTGGTGTGTTAGAGTTGATTTGGATTGATTTTGATAAGAAATGAGACACTTAGTCTCTTTACGGAAAGCTTAAGTTGGAAAAGTCAACCGAATGTTAACTATTGAGTTAAAGGGCTCGAATGTGGTTTCTGGTGATTCGGTTAGCTTCGGGGATAAATTGTGACTTAGGATCATGATCAGAAGTGATTTTGGAGACCCGGTGTAAAATTAGGCTTGAATTGGCGAAGTTAGTATTTTGGCAATTTCTGGTTGGCGGGTGAGATTTTGATTTGAGGGTCGGAATGGAATTCCGAGAGTTGCTATAGCTTCGTTAGGTGATTTTTGATATAATGAAAATTTTTAGGTCATTCGGACATCGTTTGGTTGGGTTTTTGATCGAATGCGAGTTTCGGAAGTTTTGGTTGAACTTAGTATTTTATTTGAGAAAATTTGATGATTTTTGATGTTAACGATGGTAATTTGATGATTCGAGCAAGTTTGAATAAAGTAATAGATAATAGTTGTGCTTTTGGTTGAGGTCCCGGAGGCCTCGGGGTGAGTTCGGGTGGTTAAACAGAGAGTTTGGAGTTTGTTGCATGTTTTGAAGTTTGTTGGTTCTGTCATTTCCGCATCTGCGGAAAAGGGGCCGCATAGGCAGTTCCGCAGATGTGGCGGGGAGGTCGCAGAAGCAGTTCTAGTGGGGGCTTGACCTCTCCATAGAAGCGGACAAGGGTTCGCATAAGCGGCCTCGCAGAAGCGAGCGGTGAGGTGCAGAAGCGGTCATGGCACTTAAGTGACTTCCGCAGAAGCGGAATAATTTCAGCAAAAGCGGTAACCACAGAGGCGTTATTGGATCCGCATAAGCAAAAATCCACCTGGGCAGAAGGTTTAAAATATCATTTTTTTGTCCACGAGGGTTATGTATTTTCCACCATTTTTGAGCGAGCTTTGGGAGCTTTGAGGCGATTTTGAAGAGGGATTCAAGGATGAATGATTAGAGGTGAGTTCCTTGGCCTAAATTCATGAGATTATTTTAGATTTAACATGGAAATTGGTTGAAATTCATTAAAAAGG
>MU726711.1:0-23725 GCA_026770625.1 Nicotiana glauca | reverse complement strand
CGAGAAGTGGGCCCGGGGCTCAGGTTTTGCTAGTTTCGAGATTTTTGATATATTTTGATTGTTTTCGATTGGGTATTATTCCCTTAGAATATTGTAATGTATTTGCTCTGATTTTGGTTAGATTCGACGCGCGTAGAGGTCAATTTGAGCGGAAAAGGCATCGCGAGCGAGGAATTTCACCGGTTCGAGGTGAGTAATACTTGTAAATGATATCCTGAGGGTTTGAAACCTCGGATTTGCACATCATGGTGCTGTATTGTGGTGACTTGCACACCAGGTATGAGCTTGGGGTAGAGCACCATTGGGGATTGTGACTTGGTCCGTCCTGGTTGTTGATTTTACTGCGTGATTGACTGAAACCTACTAGATGCTATCATGATTTGGGCTGATTGCTATGTTTTGGGCTTCGTGCCGATTATTTGAATCCTTCAGGGATTGATATTACTGTTTTTGCATTACTTTGCATATTATTTGATCTCGATCGAAGGTTTTAAATACTGTTTTGCAAACCCAGCCATCTTTCTAAGATTTGAAAACTTAAATGATATTTTACTGACATTCGGAACGGAGGACTATTATTTTAATATTGCCCTAGTGGCTGTGTGCATTTCTAGACTGAGCATAGATCGGGCTGCGCATCGCAGCAGTATCGCATGTGCATTTCTGGACTGAGGATGGATCGGGCGGCACGCCGCAGAGGTGTGATATTGATATTGTGCTTGGGCTGTAGGAGCCCCTTCGGAGTCTGAACCCCCACAGTGAGCGCGGGTACCCAAATGGATCGGGCTGCGCGCCGCAGCGGTCGTGTGCATTGCATTGCATAGCATTCATGCATTGGTTCCTATTTTTGCTATGTGGAATGACATTCAACACTCTCATATCATTGGCATTCATGCTATTTCTTGCACTGTTACCAGATACCCTGGTGTTATTTGTTAATGGAGTGTTGTGCCCGAGTGGCTGACTTTTGTGCGGACTTGCACTATCTGATTATGCATTCAATTGCTTGACTGTTGGGAAAAGGATATTTTCAAAAAAGGGTTTTAACTGAGCCAGATATTTTCCAAAGTATTTTCATGGAATTACTGTTTTCTCAAGGGTCTTACTGTCCTATATAGAATGACGAGTGCTTTACGTGTTTTCTTACCGCTCAGTCATTATTTACTCTTATTACTCATTGAGTTGGAGTACTCACTTTACCCCCTGCACATCGTGTGCAGTTGCAGGTATTGTTCACCCGTTAGCGTGTTTTGAGCTGATTGAAGGTATCACTATTGTAGCGGAGTAAAGTGACCGCCAGTGTCCGCGGCACCTGATTTTCCATTCTTTGATTTTAAATTTAATTCATGTAAATTACAGACTTTGTAGTTATGTTCAGACTTCTTTAGATGCTCGTGACTTATGACACCCCGATCGGCTTATGTTGGGTGGTAAATGTCAGCTATTAATGCCACAAAGTCATATTATTTATTCATTTATGTTTATTAATTATTAAAAGGGGGCATTGTTGTTTTGTCAACTGACCTTGTCTTCACGAGAGGTGCCATCACGACCGGGTTTGGGAATTGGGTCGTGACAATGGTTAAACCCTCCATATCATTGGATATTTGACTGGGACATCATTGTTGAGAGTAGGAACCCTAGAACTTGAATTCAAGGAGATTGGACTTCAAAGAGGTGATGTCTTCACTCTCTAATTGATTCTAGCATTGGTTTACTGATTATATATCTTAGTTCGTGAGATATGAATAGATGGGTTTAATAGAAAAGCATGAACAATTATAGGGTTGGGGTGTTGATTGTTGATTATTGGTTAAGGGTGTTGTTTACTTTAGGGGTGATGAAGAATAATGTTGATTATAATCATTTGATACTTTAGAATAATGGGCTGTTGGGTGTAGAAACACCATTAATAAGGGCTACGAAGCTTTATGCCACCAAGTGTTTGATAAAATGCCTAAGTGACCAAAAGACGACTATTGTTGCTAATTTGGAATCCCTTTGACTTGTATTGATATAGATTAAAGTTGAAAGGGTTGGCGAATATTGTATTATGCTCAAGAGCAAGAAGTTAAGGTATGTGAGGCTAATTCTCTATGATTGATAATTTTAATGATTCTCCCAACACTATTTTTCTTTTACGACGATACTAATTGCCTCAAAAATATAATTTAGCCTAGTTCTCTGAAAGTTGTAGAACTTATATTCTCTAGATTCATAAATCGTTCACCACTTTCATTCTGAACGTTGTGAGCTCAGTGCGTATTTAATATAGACTTGGGTTTGATGCCCCTGAGTCTTACAGCCTGTTTGGCCAAGCTTATTTTTGGCCAAAAGTGCTTTTTTAACCAAAAGCACTTTTGTCCAAAAATTGAGGTGTTTGGCCAAGCTTCTAGAAGGGAAAAAGTGCTTTTAAGGAGAAGCAGAAGCAGTTTTGGAGAAGCAAAAAAAAGTAGCTTCTCTCCAAAAGTACTTTTTTGAGAAGAACTTTGAGAAAAATACACTTAGAAGCAGTTTTTAACAGCTTGGCCAAATACTAATTGCTGAAAAAAGTGCTTCTCAAAATAAGCTGATTTTTGCAGCTTGGCCAAACGGGCTATTAGTATATATTACTTGGTATGCCATAAACAGTTGAAGTTTCAGTGTTCTTAATCAATTAGAGAATACATGTCTCAGTCTAGTCCCATTCAGTATTCTAGTATTATGTAACTCAGTGTTATCTAGTATTCCAGTATTATGTAACTCAATGTGATCCAGTATTATAGTATTATATAACTCAGTGTGATCTAGTACCCAGTATCATGTAACTCAATGTGATACAGTATTTCATACAGTTTAATTCTCAGTTCCTGAATATTGAACACCTGTATTTGGGCCTAAGGCCGCAGTTTATGCTTTATGCATCTTTGAGCCTGAGGCCGCAGTTTATGCTTTATGCATTTTGGACCTGAGGTCGTAGTTATGTATATGTAAACTTGGGCCCGAGGCCATAGTTGTGCACACAAACACACACATACACACACACTCAATGTGATACAGTATTTCATTATCATATATTGCAGTTTAATTCTCAGTTCCTGAATATTGAGCACCTGTATTTGGGCCTGAGGCTGCAGTTATGTATACGTATACTTGGGCCCGAGGCCGCAAATGTGCACACACACACACACACACACACAAACACACACACACACACACACACACATATATATATATATATATATATATATAGGGCCTGAGGCCGCAACTTATTTATTCAGATAAACAGGTTTTTCATCATTCAGAAGAGGGAGTATTCATGTGCTTACTTCCTTTGTTCAGTTCAATTATCAATTATCAATTCACTTATCAGTTATCAATTATCAGCTATCAGTTATTAGTTATCAGTTCAGTTATCAGTTATCGGTTATTAGTTCTATTATCAGTTATCAGCAAAGTTATTAGTTACCAGTTATCATTTTAGCTTTAGTTTCAATAGTTAGCATTTCAGTTATCAATTATAAATTCTCAACTATCATCTTGGTTTCCGTTTCAGTATTTATGATTCTTCCTTTCAATTGCTTTACATACCAGTGCAAATTCAAATATACTGACGTCCCTTTTACCCGGAGCTTGTATCTCACGATGCAAGTAATGATTTACAGGTTGATGATTTAGAGCGCTAAGATTCTCGTACCATCTATTTGGTGATCCCTAGTCTTTCGGGAAATTATCATTACTACAATCTTCAGTATTTTCAGACAGTCAGTATTTTCAGTATAAATTAGAGGATTCATAGACTAGGGTAGCAGTTAGATAGAGTCACAGCCTTTTTCATATTAAGCTATGATGGCTACAAAAATGTTTCAGAATTGTATTAGTATATCCGCACTTTGATTTATATCATCCAGACTTTCAATATCTCAGCATGTGTTAGTTTATCTTCCGCATTCAGTATGTTATGATATCACATGTGAATTCAGCCAGCCAATTAGTTCGCTCGGTCACATATAGTCAGGCATTGAGTGTTATATTATGTCTAGGCCCAGGTTCGGGGCGTGACATCATGTGCCCTCATATTTAAGAGAGAATCCTACACTCATAAATCTCAATTCAAAACAATAATGGAATATCAAATGGAAATAATTAACTCTCTATCACAAAGATGCTCAAATGCACGCAAGTAGTACCATAGGCTTGCCCTTCATGTATTTCTCTACTAATGTAGACAAACTTGGTTCAAAATCAATTAGGACTTTACAAGTTGCAGTTTAGGCTTTTGGTTAAGGTAGGGCACAATATAGGTTAGAGTGGCTCAAAACCTCTTTAAGGACTACAATTTTTTTAATCAAAGCACACTTGCTTCAAGAAATTTTCCACCCTTTCTTCCTTTATTTTTTTTATATCACCTAGTCTTCCATTTATTCACACTTCTTTATTTTTCCTTCAAATACTACTCTTTTTCTCTTTTTATTTTTTCTATCTTTCACCATTTATATAATTTCCACATCACAACTTTCCCACCGTTACCCCCAAACTTAGGTTTTTAACCTATGTTTATACTTTCAAAGTACTTAGGGAGGTAGGTGCCAAAGGATAAATTAACAAAGAGCGAAGGATTAAAGCTTATAACATAGTTGCCAAAGAACAATGTTAAAGGCTCAAAATGGGTTGACTAGGGAAAATATGCAAGGGTAGGAAATTAATGCACTATAGCGGTCCAAGGAAGGCCTAATATTATTTTTTAAACCAAGTTAGTCTAGGATTTCGCTTTGAAGCACATTCCGGGCAAGTTCTAGACTACAAATGATGCAAAAGAACTCACAATAAATCTCACCACACATGGAACATGAACATTCAACTGGAATATAAATCCAAAATCCAATTGCAACCAATGACTCAAAGAAGTTACGTATAACATAAGAAGCTATTTAGTGAATAAAAGAGCCAAAAAGTGAGTCTAAAATTCATGACAATAATCTTTACTTCAATCATTTTTCTTTTTCAAAGATCAAAAACTCATATGCCTAGATTTAAATCATATTGATACTAAGCGAGTCACAAATTGGCCAATGAGCACAAACCCCAACTCACACCACTATTCATCCTAAATTAACAAAAAAAATATCTAAACTACAAGACTAATTCCCTTAATAAAGTCTCCTAGCTATCCATTATCGGGAAAAGTCGACAAAAATTTACTAACAATAACCCGATTAGAAAAAAATTGGCATCCCCGAAAAAATAACTGTGGTACAAAGAAAACCAAGAATAGCGCCATCAAAATAAATTATACTATTTCAAATAAAAATAAGAAGCTAATAAACATCAAGTCAATAAAACATACTATATTTGAGCACGTGAGTTTTGCCCAACAAAAATACTCCTACGAAGTCACAAAATAGATTTTCTAATTTATTTGAATTTTTATAGAATTTTTAGGAATATCTTGATAATTGTTGGTTGCATTTAATTGCATATTTAATATATTAAAATCATAAAAAATACGAAAAAATATTTCATACATTGCATTTTAGGTCTAAATTGCATTTAATATATAAACAAAAAATTACGAAAATATTGGTTCGTTCTTGCACTTAAGTTTTACTTGCAAATTGGTAATTTTTCATTCATTAGTTTTAGGTTAATTAATTATTTTAATGCTAGAAATAGATAATTATTTTAAATCTACATATTAGGTTTTATTTAGAATTTAGTTTAGGTTTTAATTTAATTTTATAAGATTTTAAAAATCAAGAAAAGGAAAAAAGGGTTGTCTCAAACTTTTGGGCTCGATTTTCCCATAGCCCATTTTGCCTCAATCCGCCCCAGCCCAGCTCCCATACCTGGTCCAACCCCACCCCTTATCCAAGCCCCTCAGCACCAGCTGCCGCCCGCCGAAAATCACCTTATGGCGGCGGCGACGCTCCAAACTCTCCCAAATTGGCACCATGCAGTCCCCACCCCCTCTTTCCAAGTCCATCAATAGGTCTCCCAAAATCCCCACCCATTCTCTTTAAATTCGTATATAAAATTTAGAAAACCTAACTTTGCTCCTTCTCTGGCCGTTTTCATTCCCTAGCCACTCGTTTTGACCTAGAACATACGTCAACGAATTGTTCTTGACAAAAACAATCCATTGACGTTGGTTTTTGTTCATTCCGAAATTTGCAAAGAATCTAGCCAAACTTCAGAGATTTACTTCAACCCTCTTTCTCTGTTCTTAGATATTCGCGTGTCCTTCTATCTTATCTTGTTGTTGTGTTTGTTCTAACGAATTTATTTTTAAAAAAAGCAAAAAAGAAAAATAGTGTTCTTTTAACTGCTGATAAGATTTTGTTTTTTGTTTTGTTATGTATTTTTGCTTAATTATTGCTTTGTTTAGGGTTCTTTTTGTTAACTAACAAGTTTAGCTTAATAGTTTATTAGCATCATAGCTAGTTCAATCATTTCGATATTTAAAAGTTTACAATGTTTGTCATTTGATCTTCGTTTCGTATGTGTTTGGAATTCTGGGTGTTATCGGTTTGGACAAGTAGAAGGCCCACTTGTTTGGGCCTAAAGTTTTAGTCAGATGGCCCAGTTTGGAATTGGTTGAGAAGTAAATACAGGGGTATCAGGGGGTTAATTTTGGTATTTAAACTTGATGAATATTTTCTGTCATAACAAAAGAAGTTTCTAGAGGATAATGTGGGGTTTTCATGCAAAGAAAATAAAGACAGCTCAGTTGATTTTGATGTCCAGAGGGTAAAACACAAGCTTGAAGGGTGAAAGTGAATTAAAAACCAGATATCTGGTTGCCCTAGAATTCTCCTATAAAAGGCTCATTTCACTCACTTTTAGGGCAGAGGTCTAAGACAGAAAAAAGAAAAAATGGCTAGATTGAATATTCTCCCAAATACTCTCAAGTACACACTGATTTTCTTTTTCTTTTCTCTCTGAAATCTGCGTTTAGACTTGGGTTTTGGAAGATATTCCTTCTGTACTGCTGCTGTTTGTGCTGCTCCGTTGAGCTTGGCTTCATACCTGGTTTTCTGACTTTTATTTGTTGTTTCCTGCCATTAGGTATGTACAAATTTGCCTATTAGCGCCATGTTGCAATTATGAATAAAGGTTGGATTATTTGATATCATTTATGTTTGATTCTCTAACTGTACTCTATGGCAATTGATTCTGTATAAATTTTTATTTTTTGGTGCTCATCTGAACTAAATATGGTGATTGGATTTGCCTTTTGACTTGTTTACAAATTGTTTCAGTATCGTGGTACAGGCCTAATATCCTAGATTCATTTGTTGTTTTGGCTTACAAGTTTATGTGCTCTGAATCATCTAATAATCTGTATGTTGTTAGTTTATGAGGGTTTATTCTTTGAAAATTAGTGGTTCATACTCCAAATGACATCTACACTAATGGACTAATCAAATTTGTTGCATAGTCATTTAGTTGATAGACATGGCAAATTTGATTTATAAGAGTAGCCCAATGGCTATATTTCATATAATTCGGAGGTCTGCCCAAAGGAGCAAGAGGCGTACGAGGCAAGAATGGCTAGTTTTTGAAGCCATGATAGATCTAAAGATTTTGCAATTCTAGTTCTTTGACTATATCTTGTGAAAGAAGCATCAGATCCTTATGAATTACTTGTAAAATTACAATTGTCTATATTTGTTTGTTTGTGTTATTTTTAGGATCAATTTCTTTAAGTATATAGATATACTATTCACATATCCAAATTTAAATATTATTTGTTGTTTTAGACTTCATAAAGATAGTTGATCGATCTGTTCATGTGGCTATCTAATTATGTTTTGGAATATAGCATGTTATCAGAAGAATTTGCATTAATTGACTGTCACTTCTTCTTATAGGTTCTTGCGACGTCTTTTGGTAGTTGATCCGATAAGTGTATATGATTAATTAATATCCGCAAATGATTACATTTTAGATTTCTTCCATAATTGTTATCCTT
This sequence comes from Nicotiana glauca, assembly GCA_026770625.1. Lineage (NCBI taxonomy): Eukaryota > Viridiplantae > Streptophyta > Magnoliopsida > Solanales > Solanaceae > Nicotiana > Nicotiana glauca. The sequence continues at coordinate 15,774 of MU726711.1, read as the reverse complement.
AGTCAAGCCTTTCACACGTAATTTCAAAGTATTTTAATAAGTAATTCATAAATATCGTAGCTTAATTTAAGCGTGACTTAATCTATCATCATGATTGTGTACACATTTGCGTGACATAATTATGATTCTAAAAACAAATCGAGATATGCGTTCATGCATGTTCGACCAAACACTCTTAATATTAATAAAACATGATTAATTGTGAACATGTACGTGACATGATTCTTGACGCGCCAAAAGAAATGAGTACATGTACGCGTGACTCGTTTTAAGATCATTCCATAATTATGAATAGTCAAGCAATTAAAAGTGGTTAAAGGGGTAAATGCACATAGGTTTTAAAATAAGTAGTTAGATAATTTAACTAATCCAAATATAATTAAAGAGACCGTGCTAAAACCACAGAATCCGGGAGTGGCTCACACCTTTTCCCGGTTTAATAGAATTCCTTATCCGGTCTTCTGTGTTCGCGAACTTTTGGACATAGTCAATCTTGCTCCATTTGGGATTTAAAATAACTCGGTGACTTGGGAAACCATAAATTATCCTAAGTAGCAACTCTGAATTAGTTAAATAATCCTATTTCGATTATTGTCACTTTAATTGGAAAAACTCCCTTATGCCCCTTCGGGAAAAAGGATGTGTGACAGCTGTGGCAATTCAGCTAGGGAACTCGAACCCCGAATATCTGGTTCAGGGTTCAAGAATTCGAGCTTGTTATTGTGATTTTTACTTGTCTTTATGTATTGTTGATATTACTGTGTTTTGTGGGCCTAGTGTGGTAATTGTCGCTTATTTACCGCTTTGATATAAGTTGAACTGCATTTAAATGTCTTCTTACATCTCCCTTCTGAGTCTTCTAAAAATATGGTTCACACGTACGCGTGGCCCACTTTTTTGTTAGAAGTCATACCAAATAGAATGAGGCTTGGGTCACCAACAAGGCCGGGTAGACTTTCGTGCTCCCGGTACATTGCCCCCACCTCAGCTCGAGCTGTCCGCTCGGGTAAGCCAGGTCAAAAACACAATCCCAGGTTACACCAAGAATAACATAGTCTCATACCGGATCCTTAGTAGGAACTTTTATTTGCATCACATGCATTTGACCTTGGGAACTCAACATAGGGGTCGGGTCCGTCTAGGACAGGTGTACCCAAAATAAGAGACCATCCTGATACATCTTACGTGCTATGTGTACATATATTTGTTTTGACTTGCATTTTGATCGGCTATGAAAAGAAAATAAAGAGAAAAACCAAAAGTGATGTAGGAAGGAAATAAATCCCGATTCTGAAAACCCCAATATTTGAAAATGTCCTGAAACTCTGCCGAAATATTTCAAAAAAAATGAAAAAAGGGAAAAGGAAAAAGAGTCCTTTCAAAATGAGTCAAAATTGACCAAACTATGCAGGTCTGATTCTCACCGGATGTGGAATACGTAGGCAACCTACGCAAGGTTCGGCCTCATTTTTGCGAAATAACCAAATAAAACAAAGTGTGCTCTAGTGCTTTGGTTAGAAGAGTAAGCCGACCCAGCTTCGGTTATGTCTTAAACCGTTTTTGCCGGAATAGCCTTAGAACATCTTTCAATTGTCGAAGGATTATTTTCGTAAAGAACGAACAAGTCTGCATTGAGATGCCACTTTTCCATAAAGTACCCTTCCCCGGCCTCGAAATTTATTTGAAATTATGAAGGGGCCATGTTTGCGAAAATGACCATCTTTTGCTAATATGGCATAAGTGGCCACTCTCCTTTGATTTGTTTTCCTTAGAAGATGGAAATTTGTTTTGCAAAAGAGTCCACCGGAGTCAACCCTAAGCTTAATCATCCACAGGTACCAATGAATACTATCCAGAACCCCTCACTATTGGTCATTGAACAAGCTTAGCTGCAGCTTTATATGTGGTGTATGATCTAGATGAAGATGGTCGGGATTGGCTAAAAGAGCATTTGGGTGCCCTTACAGACATTATGGAAATCAAACAGCAGGATGATCTTATCAAAGACTTGGTAACTTTTTTGGATCTTGTCCACAACGTTTTTTGTTTCTCGGATTTTGAGCTTACTCCTACTCTGGAAGAAATAACCGAATATATTGATTTTGGCCGGAACTTGAGAAAGCAGCAACTTATATTCCCAAGGGCTCCTTCTGTGCACAAATTCTTTGATCTCTTGAATATTAGTAAGCAATTGAAGAAGACCAATGTAAACAAAGGATGTTGTTCCTTTTACTTCTTGTATTCCAGATTTGGACACTTATTTGGGTTCAAAACGCATGAAAAGGGATTAAAGAACAAACAAGATAAGGGCATCTAGCAAATTCATCATCGATTCACTTTCATAGCAGCATTTACGGGAATTATGGTCTTCCCGAATGCAGATAGGACAATAGATGCCCGCATGGCCAGAATTGCGCAAATCCTCACTGCTAAAGAAGATCATACACTCGCTCCACTAATGCTGGTGGACATTATCGAGCATTAACATTGTATAAGTTTGGGGCTCAATTCATTGAAGGTTGTAACATTCTTTTGCAAATGTGGTTGATCGAGCATCTTCGCCATCACCCCAAATTCATGAGTTATGGCTTGAGCATGGACAACTTCATCAAGAGTTATGAGGAGAGGGTGAAAGACTACAATTCTCCAAAAGGGTTTGAAGCCTGGGTCTCCCACTTAAGAACTCTAAAAGCAAGTCAGATGAAATGGACTCTAGGATGGCTTCTGGTAATGGAAGTGATACACATGACGGCTACTAAAGGCTACCTGATGTTGATGGGTTTAAGAAGAGTCCAACTATACGCACTACAGAGAGTTCTGAGGCAATTGGGAAGATATCAATTGGTGCCCAAAGATGAAGATTTGAGTACCAAAGTCATTGAGTTGCACCCAGAAGCTACAACACCTGAGGCTTTAGTCTAACAAGATTGGAATGGTTGCCGATATCTAAAAAATGACACTTAGGTACCAGATCTTGTGAGAGGAGAAGTGGATCCAAATTACGCTGTATGGTTTGAGAGGAGTTCTTGTGCTAATGTTGAGCTAGAGCCCGAGCACAAAAGGCCCACCAAAATACCTCATGTTCAGGCTTTTGATGATAAAATCTGAGAAAGGTTGGCTTTGGGAGAAAAGGAGAAAAAATATCAAGCCACCATTCACACCTTGAAAGAAAAGCTGAGAAACATCGCATTTGATAATGACTTACAGGTGCAAGAAACTGAAGGTGAAAGGAGAAGGTTGGCCAAAGAAAATGAAGCCCTCCGAGCTCAGATTCAGAGGATGAAGATAGCCGCTAAAAATCTAGCCAGAAGCAGACAAGATGAAAAACTCATAAACAGTCTCAGACGTAAATTGTGGGATTATGAGGCTGACTTGGAAAAGGCCGAAGAGGAATTGGAAAAAGCTCGGGCAAAGTTGGCAAAAAATGCAGAAGAGTGGACGAGGTTTTCTTAACAGCTAAGGGAAAAGTATGACAGCGAAGTCACAGTTTTAAAGAAGAAGCTCACTACTGTTGAAAATGAAATGCCCCAGCTAACAAAGAATTTCAAAGCAGAAAGAGAGCATTGCTATGCACTAATTTGCCGACTAGAAGAAATCATGCAACATTTACAGAACCAAAACAACACAGATACACAAGTGTTGGAAGCTCGAGCACAGCAAATCGGGCATTTGCTCCATGAGAAAGATGTCATTAGAACAAGGATTAAAGAGATATCCAACTATATCGTGATGAAATTTCATGAATGTGAAGACATGACAAGCTCTATGGTTTTTACTTCTGTGATGACATTTGTTCACCAGGTGATGGCTGACTTAGACAGTCTTCAAGAGGATATTGAATGAAGGCCCGCGCAAAGACCGACTAATGTCCCGCAGGCTCCCATGGTATCCATGGAGGCTCTTATGTATTCCAGACTTTCTTTTGGTATTGAGTTTGTATCTAATTTTTTTCGAGTCTGTTAGTTTTTTCCAGGTCTATTTTGTTTTTTTGTTTAAAGTCTGTATGTCAGATTCCTTGTAATAGAAAACCCAAAAAGATTTTATTTAATGAAATATTGAAAATCCAAAAATTTTCTTTCTTTTATTTCGCATTTATCCCATGAACTACGTAATGATCTGATTCATGCAGCGTCATAATACATAGGCAATCCCCATAGGATTCGATATAACCATAAAATAAATTGAGTGGAAATAAAGTGGCAAAACAAAAGAACAAAACAGAGTGCAAAAAATAAAAAAGGGGAGCAACAAGAACCAAGTGAGAAAATCAATAGTGATTAAAGGAGGTAGGAGTGTAAGAAAAGAAAGTGCAAAGTGAAAAGAGTTAGTTAAGGTCGGGATGAAGCATGCAACCAGTCAAACACACGATATAAGCATTTAACTATTTAGGTACATTGCATCCCAAATGTGTGATTTCCTATCTGTTAAACTCTTAAAAATTAACAAGTTTGATGTTGCGATTAAGTACATGAAGGTGGTTAGTTTGTTTGGCATTTTGGCAAGTCATTTATATAACACCAAGTCAAAATGCAAGGTAATCATGGCTCGCAAAGAATTAGACGCAAGTGTTGTTAACCCACCGAGAGAGATGGTGGAATCTGAGTCTGGTTTGAAAGAAGAGGTATACAAGCTGAAGCACCAGATCGCAGAAATGTATCAAGCAAGGATCAGGGGGCACCCTCCACCTTCATTCCCTACCAACTATACTGAAAACCATGCTTTCATGCCACCACTATCACAAGCCCAAGATCCCACTATTTTTTATCTTTCCCCTCAGCATGCACTAGGCTTCACTTCTTACTGCCACTATCCCGGCATTTCAACCCAAACTTTCCAGGCTCCACCAGCCAAAACAACTGCATACCCTGCTCCGCCATCTACTCCTGTCTTCATAGCCCCTCCGCGAGCTGCCTCCATCGATAATCTAGTGAACCTGCGTTCCAAGCCCAAGATACCCAATACTATGCTCTAGAGCCCACTTTCAAAGTCTCGAATCTTTACACTCCTCACTTTGAACCTTCTGTTGAAACTGAGAAACCACCCAAGAGCACAGAGCAAGAGGAGATATTTAGGAAAATAAAGAGTTTAGATCAATCATTGAGGAATATGAAAGGGTTAGGAGGCCAAGTGAGTGTGTCTTATAAGGATTTGTGCTTGTTTCCCGATATCCAGCTACCTATTGGGTTCAAGATGCCCAAGTCTGACTTGTACGATGAGCATGGGATCTCGTGGCCCACTTAAGAGGGTTTTGCAGCAAGATGATGGGTATTGGTGGGAAAGATGAATTACTCATGGCATAATTTAGTCAAAGTTTGAGTGGTGCAGCGTTGCAATGGTACACCGGCCAAGACAATAGTAGGTGGTACTTGGGACGACTTGGCTTAGGCTTTCGCTCGGCATTTTAGTACAACATAGAAATTGTCCCAAATCGCCTATCCTTGACTAGGATAGAGAAAAACCCCAGTGAGAGCTTCAGAGAGTATGGTTTTCGGTGGAGAGAATAGGCTACCTGGGTTAACCCTCTAATGGAAGAAGACGAAATAGTGTAGTACTTTCTTCAAGCCTTGGAGCCTACTTACTTTGGCCATTTAATCTCGGCCATAGGTACATCTTTCAATGAAGTGGTAAATATGGGAGGAATAGTCAAAGAAGGACTTAAATCAAGCAAGATCATGAGTTACTCCGCCAAAAAAGCAACCACGCAGGCAATCCAAAGTGGCACCGGGGTCGTGTTAGGGAAAAAGAAGAAAGAGGATGTTCCTATGGCCGTCTAAGGATCATGGCATGTCCTTAGGGGTTCACCTCACCACTAGACCCAACCTCGACCCCAACCTCAAACCTACACCTAAGCTTCATATAAACCACCCCAGCACTACTTCCCACCATAAGACCCCCAATATTCAACCAGACCACCCAAATATGGCGTCCACCATGCACAGTCATATGCTCAATCCCCTCTTACCTGCAATCGCATGCTCTAGCTCCACAAAATCCTTATCAACCCCCATAACCATACCAAAACCCTATTGGTCCAAGCTTCTGAAATGCTAGAATATAGAAGGGAATGGCAGTAGCGGAAACAAACTTTCACCCCGCTTGGAGAGTCCTATGCTAGTTTGCTTTAAAGGATAAGGCAGTTGGACATTTTGAGGCCGATTTAGTCAAAGTTACCAAATCCCCCTCCAAAGAACCTGGATTATTCCCTCAAATAGGCATATTATTTTGATGCCATAGGGCACGACACAAAAATGGGTTGGCATTTGAAGAGCACAATCCAAGAGCTTATCGATACAAATAAAATTGTGGTCCAGAGCCCGAAAGTGCCAAACATCAACCAAAATCCTTTCCCAGCCCATGCCAAGACACACATGATTGAGATAGTGCATAAGGATGGGGGCCCGAGAAGTCTTTGAAGTCTGTTATAATGGTCCGTGCCAGTGAAAGTACTTTAGTCAAAACTCCAGTTTCTACAACTATTAGCCCCTAGACTTCAGGAGACTTTAGCATAGTTCCTGAGCATGTTTGGTACATTGTCTCCGGTGAGGTTGATTCCAATTGCGCCAGCTACTTTACAGACAGGGGGAGGGAACCAGACTTCCACCGCCCGCACTGTAGAGCAGCGAGTTTAAATTGGCCACATTCTAGGAGTCATGGCGATATATCATGTGGTTCCAGTTCAGCCCATGGTCAGGGCAGCAGCATCTGAGGAAGAGCAGCTTAGACTTGCAAGATTCAATATATATGACCCTCCTACTTTCAGTAGCTTGGCTTCAGAGGGTGCAAATGGCTTTCTAGAGGAATGGCATCACATTCTCTACATTATGGGTATTTTTGAGATGAGTGGACTTGATTTTACTATGTCTTAGCTTAAAGGAGCGACTTATCTATGGTGGCGGGCATCTCAGTTGGGTACCCCGGCGATGCAGCTTCACTCACAAGGATTCAGTTTTCAGAGATGTTCCTGAGAGAGTTTGTACCTCAGTCCTTTCAGGATGCATGGCCCGCAGAATTTGAGTAGCTGCGCCAAGGCACTATGTCAGTATCAGAGTATGCCATTAGATTTAGTGAGTTAGCTACATATGCACATGTTTTAGTTGCTACAGTTAGGTAGCAAGTCTGTAGGTTTATTGAGAGGCTCGGTCATGATATTTGATTCAGCATGGCTCAGGAGTTGGAGTTGGATGTTTCATTTCAGCAGGCGACAGGGATCGCGACGGATAAAAGGCATGTGTGACCAGGAGAGAGAGGATAGGCTGGGCCAAGAGAGAGAGGGCAGACAAGGTTAAGAGAGAGAGGACATGGTGTGAGAAGGCCTCATAGACGTGAGAGATCCACAGGTCCTTATTTTGGAGGCGGGGTAAGGCATGGTAGAGGTTTTGTGGGTCACCCAGTTTAGTTTGCACTTCAGGATTTACACGGTGTTTCAGGTGCTCATGGGTCTCAGAGTAACCATACCACATCTATCCCACAGCCATATAACCAGAGAGGTTTCTTTGAGTGTGGAGATATCATCCATATAGTGAGAGATTGGCCTAAACTCTGGGCAGATGTGCTACAATAGGATATTCAGGCGAGTAGAGGGCGCCCAAGCAGGTGAGTCCGACCCATTGATATGTTTCATGTAGTAGAATCGAGGCTACTGTGAAAGATAATGTCATACATGTATGCTTTCGATTTGTTATTGAGGAGTACCATCTTTATTTTGTTACTATTTTGTTTATCGGGGTGAGTTCCCTTATTTGTTGCTCTACCTACGGGTGAGTTCATGACTTATTATTTTATTTAAGTGTTTTTCCATGTTGGTAGATTCTATGAGTGGTAGCCAGTGTCTATTGTTTATTTCTATTGGTTATTGAGAGTTACGAGACTAGTAGCGAACTCATGTTGTCCATTACAGTAGGTTTGATGTGATTCCTGAGTATTTTAGTTACGAGTTGTAATTTAGATGCTCTACCGGTGTGGGACCCAGTATGTGTTGTAATTTTGTTGATGAAATTGATCTAGTGGAAGTTTCCTTTTGCCGATGTATATTCTACTTGTGATTCAAAGAGGAGGGTGGGATCCTCACGGTTTTATGTGATTTGATATGTTTGAATCGGGCTGTGTACCGCGGTGGAAGTTATATCATGATGAGATCCTTGTGATTTGTTTATATACTTTTATTTTTCCATTGTAAATTGATTCGTAGAATAGTACTGATAGAGAGTTGTGCATGTCGAGCTTGTTTGATAGTTCTCTTATGTGTTTCTCTTAACATATTTAGTCATTTTCATTCTGTGCGTCTTGAGTTTTATCTTACGAGGTGTGTGCCCGGTGGTGTTAATTGTGACTTATTGATTCGGGTGTATAGTTATGAGGTATTCATGTTCCTTGCATTGATGTTAGTGTTGTGGAGATTTGAAATAGAATTCTAACAGATAAGAGTCTAATTGCCAGTGTTGGATTTGATTTCGGGCAGCTATTGTGATCAGAATTGTTATTATGGACATATGTGTAGTGTGTCACGTTGTGTGGTTGTACTTGTTGGTGTAGGCATAAGTTGTTGCAGCTGGTTGAGACTGATACCAGGTGTGAATAAAAGAATCAGATCTTTTGGAGATGAACGAAAGGTGAGAATTTGGGCTCTAAGGCTTTTTGGTATTAATGGAGGGGGTAAATTATAGTGGAGATGGTGTCATCCGGCTTATGTGGATATGGGTGATGTGGGGTCACTCGCGAGTGTATGTTAGAAGTGTGCATTCAGTGACTAGATGATTTCGAGGTGAATCTTGGCACGTTTGAGGAGGAACTTTTGTTTAAGAGGGGGAGGATTTAATGACCCGACCGGTCGTTTTGAAAATTTAAGTTTTGTTCAACGACTTAAGGTCTTGAGCAGCTTTGTATTATGTGTTATGACTTGCGTGCGTGGTCGAGTTTAGTTACCGGATGATTTCAAGAGTCAAATTGAAAGAAAGAAGTTAGTTTTGGAAGCTTATACGGTAGCAATTTATCGGAATTTGACTTTTGTGTAAACAGCAACAGAATGGGTTTTGGATGATTTCAACAGCTTGGTATGGTGATTTTGGACTTAGGCGTGTTTCTGGAGTTGGATTTGGACGTTCGTAGGGTAATTTGAAGCATTTTGGCGAAAGTTGAAAAAGTTAAAATTTGGAAGATGGAGAAGTTAGACCAATATTTGACTTTTGTCATATCGGGGTAGAAATGTAATTTTGAGAGTTGGAAGCTCTGTTATGTTATTTGGTACTTGTTTGCAAAATTCGGAATCGTTCCGGGTTGATTTGATAGGATTCAGCACGAGTTTTAGAAGTTGGAAAATTTGAAAGTTCATAATTTCGATTCATGGTGCGATTCGTAGTTTCAGCATTGTTTGATGTGATTTGAGACCTCGAACGAGTCCATGTTAGGTTATGAAATTTGTTGGTATGTTTAGATGGGGTCCTAAGGGGCTCAGGTGTGTTTCGGTTGGGCAACGGGTCAATTCCTTCTATTTTTGGATTGCTGGTTTCTGATGTTCTTCTTCGCGATCGTGAAGTTCCTTTCGCGTCCGCGTAGAGTTTTACTGGCCCACCTCATTTTCCTTCTTCGTGTTTGCATAATATGTCTTGCGATCGCGTAACTTGCTCTCATCCTCCCTTCTGCGTTCGCGTAGCAGAAACCAGGCCCTGGGCATTGGTGGTTACTTACACTTTGCGTTTGTGTGCTCCCCTACGCATTCGCGTAGGTTGTTGTCCCCTGATCTGCACGTTCGCGTCCCTTAACTCAATTGATGAAGGGTCTTCTTGGCAACCTCATTTTCCTTCTTCACGAACACGTTCCTTCCTTCCCATTTACGATGCATAATCATCTTGGCAGAATATAATATCTTCAAATCGAGGGTTAGGCCATTTTTATCATATTTTGACTTGTAAAGGTCGGTTTTAAGCGATTTTTTGTGATTTTTTCTACCAAATCAATTGGGTAAGTTTACTCACCTAGTATTCCATGATTTTATCTTTATTTTTATCATTTATTTTGTGTTTTGGGTTGAGGAAAATGGAGATTTTTAAAGAAAATTTTCAAAATAAAAAATTATGATTTGAGGGACGAATTGGTATCGAAAATTGATAATTTTAGTATGGTTGAAGTCGTGTCGAATTAAGTGTGTGGGTTTAGTGAAATATGTCAGGTTCCGAGGTGCGGGCCTGGAGGTCGACTTTTGGGTTGATTTTTAGATTTTGATAAAGATTAAGGCTTTATGATTTGGAATGGTTTCTTATGAGTTTTATTTGTGCTTTGAAATTAGTTTGGTTAGATTTGACCCTTCCGCAGGTCATTTCACTCGAGAAGTTCATTATAGAGTACCGTTCTGTCTTCTTTGAGATAAGTATCTTGCCTAACCTTGTGTGAGGGAACTACCCCTTACGATTTGAGTCTCCTGTGCTAATAGTTGCCCATGTACGCGAGGTTATGATTATCTTTCTGCTGCTTATCCTCAATAGCATTTTTGTATCTTCTTCATAATTGCCAACCTCAAAAGAAGTTCAGATATCTTATAACTTAGTCGACTGGTCCTTATTTGGAATTATTTGACTGTGTTAGCCCCCCTGTTGTTGAACTGCATATTGTGGGTTCGTTTTTACTTATTATTTTCTCCCTTGTTGAGTTGTTCTTTTTATGCCTAGCATTCTCAATTGTGGTTATTCCTTGTGAACTAGTTCTATCATTTTCTTGTGATTTAAAGTTCTTGAGTTGATTTACTTGCTGCACTCTTATATTTATTGTCATTGTTTTCTTTATACTTGTTGTTGTGAGGCACGAGGTTTATGTCGTGCGGTTGTTATTCTGATGCATAAGGTTTCTTCTGTGCGAGTTTTATTGGGTTGCACGAGGTTTTTGCCCTGCTATTATTACTATTGATATTTTCACATACGGCATGACAAGGCGGGATATATATGTGTGTGTTTCGCATGTGGCTAAACAAGGTGGGAACATTATATTGCACGTGTGGCGTGACAAGGTGGGCACTTACTTTATTATTGCACACGTGGCGAGACGAGGTGGGCTATGTGGAGGATTGATTTGTGATGACCTGTGATAGCTTTGGGGCATTCATGTTGTTGATACTTGTGTAGTGGTGTACTTACATGTGTGAGTTATATTTTGTCGAAAGTTGTGGGAAAATATTCTATGTGTTGTCCGTTCCTTTTATTCTATACTTACTAGTATCGATAATTTATGTTAGGACACTTGCACAAGCATGCACATAGTTAATCACTCTTATTAGCTAAAAGGATGAAACCTTGATATTGTTGAGTAATAAATTGTTAAATAGGGCACAAGATGAAAAGTGTTAGGTTTGTTGAATTTGGAGCCGTTAAATGCGGATATTCTGAGGTTCGGTACCTTGCGAAAATTTATTAATGGAGCCTGATGTGAAAACAGTCGTGTTTGTTGAGTTGTTACTTGACTTTCCTCTATCTGTGTTCACCGGATTTCAAACTATGTTCCGCTCATTCTATTGTATCATTATTATGGTGTTTCTGCGGTTCGTTGTTGTCTTCCTTCCTTACTGTAGTTATCGTAGCATTGTCATTATCATTATGCGTAATCCTTGTATAGATATCTTACTCTATTGTTTCTACACTTATATCCGTTCAGGTTATTTAGTCTAGTATGTGTCTTGATTTTTCCTCGTCACCATTTTTGTGCAGATCTAGGTATTTGATAGTTAGTAGTTGTACAAATCGTTGTTATGGAGAATCAAGGTAAACATGATGTTGCGTTCGCAGGCTTCAGAGTCACCTTCTTATTTTGTATTTACACTGTTCACTCTTATTTCGAGACAGTTGTATTTTAGAGATTTTCTAGCAAACTCTGTAGAGCTTATCACTTGTGCTACCAGTTTAGGGATTATAAGTATTAAAGAGGTTAATATTTCAAATTGTTAGATTTTATTTAGATATTGTTGTTGTTTAATTAAATGTTAGGCTTACCTAGTCCTTAAGACTAAGTGCCATCACTATACCCAACAGAGGGAAATGTGGGTCGTGGCATAATATGTTGGGAAGATTTTCTTCTAATCTTGGGTGAGCACATTGGATGACTCCAACGAAAGTGATCAGATATCTACAACACACCAAAGACTTCATTCTTGTGTACAAAAAAGCTAATGATTTGGACTTGATGGTATATTCAGATTCTGATTTTGCAGGTTCTCAAGATACTATGAAATCAACTTCTAGGTATATTTTTATGCTGAGCGGGGTTTTGTTTCTTTGAAAAGTAAGGAATAGAGTTTCACATGTTGTTTGGATGAAAAAATTTCTTATTAAATTGTAAATTGTGAATTTTATACCTAAGCCGGTGACGACTTTCTGTGACAACAGTGAAGCTGTGTTCTTTTCTAAGAATAATAAGAAAACAAGAGGCTCTAAGCATGTTAACCTTAAGTTTTTCAAGATTAGAGACATGGTAAAAGAAGGTGATATATGTATTGAGCATATTAACACAAAATCTATGTTGGTCGATCCTTTGACTAAATGTCTTAGGCATATAGTGTTTAATAAACACGCTCAAAATATGTATTTTAGAGTCTTTTGATGTGCTCTGTGGGAGTTACTTTGTAATTGCTGACTGAGATATTACTTTTAATAAAAAAAAATTATGCAATCTTGTGTTATTTAATATTTGTTATGCTTATTGACTAACATGATAACTTATTTTTATTTTTTTTCAATTGGATATTGCATAAACTAGTGGTATCTTTGAGTTTTGCTGCTCATTGCATTGATTACCCAGGGTAAGGCACAAGGGAAACCTCCTGAGATGATATGCTTTTAGTGTCACTTGGAGGCTCGTAAGGTGATATGTATATTATATCACTTGAAGGATTATTTCTTTCTAAGAGGTGTGGCGATGCTCACCTTGATTAGAAAGATAATATACTTAGCACACATGTTTGATCCATGTTGATGGAAATTCTAGCACATGTGATCATAGATAAACTCATACCTTTAAATGATGTGATGCCTGTTAAGATTCATTGTTAGTATTCTTCATTGAGACTGGATGGATTATTATATGGATCATTATATCATTAGATATGTAAGTAGTGTGGCCACTATTGAGTCTAAGATCTTTTTTAAAATATTTTTCTCAAAAATTTTAAAATTGTTTTATTGTCCTCGATTAACATTGGTGTCCAAGTGGGAGAATGTTGGAATTTGGACTTACGTTAAATATTTATGGCCTGAAAGGATAATGACGTGGTTCAAGTAGTGTATAAATAAAATGCCTAATATTAAATATTGTATGTGTGGATAAGTGAGACCCTATAACAATTGGCCTGTGATGGGTAGACACTCTTTGTAAATAGAGGCCAATCCCAATTTCCTTTACTATTAGAAAACACTAGCATATTCTGTCTCTTTAATATATTATAATGGTAGACATCTCATCAGTCAAGTTTTTCGGGCAGTGAGAGCAGGTAGCTAGTGGATTAAGTTGGTCTCAACCTTAATCGCCATTTTTTATCGATGTTGAATCGATGGAGTTGAAATGTACGTTTTCTTAAACTCTAACTCTAGATTGATTGCATAATTGTGTCTTAATATCGGTTATGACTGTGAATTAATAATCTAATATTTGCTTCAATCTCAAGGGTGGGCTTTGATGTTGTTGTATTAATTATAAGAGTTTGTAAGTTCCTAAATTTACCAAAGGCTTGGGGAATAGTGTGAAGTCACCTGAGCTAGCAATATACCCCAAATGAAATAGCTGGTTAAAATCCTTAGAGAAAACAAAATTGAGAGAATCAATGTCCAAAACCATTCCTCTTTAAGACATGGATTACTACAGGAGAAGCAAGTGCAATAAAGGAAAGAAGAAATAAACATCAAATAAAAAGAGGTAACTTTCTGCATTATCTCATTCTATGCTTTGCTTTATGGAAGTTGTCGATCACGGTAATTGTCCCTCTTAGCCTGCACGCTTGTTAGTTTCTAAGAAGCTTTGATTAGCAGAAACAAATTTGTACTTTGTATAATTTATTACTCTGTAACATAATTAAGAAGCCAAGTTTTGCGGGTTTCCTATTTTCTTAAGGAGTTTGATCTTTTGCTACAAAAGAAATAGAGTTAACATAACCCAATCTGCGATTAATTTTGTAGGATCTAAAGTGGATAATCAACACAAACTCTTGGAGATGGACAACACTTAACAAAGTAAATTTAGCCAATATATTGCGTGATAAGTTATGTGCGTTTTTGTTTTGATGATTTAACAAACATCATATGAGAACTAGATAGGGAACCTGATACAAAGTATCTCCGTGCTCAGAACAACAAGTCACATGCCTGGCACAAGTTCCAATGAAATCAGTTAAGGGAACGGCAGAGGGAACATATGGCTATCATTTCCTTCAGTCACAATACAAGTCAACTTTTTACAGTTGCTAAAGTTGTTGCACTGTAGACGCAATAGTGCAATAGTCACTGTTGAAGCATGCTGTGTACCGGACACTTGCTTGCACCATCCTAGTGACCCTACTTATATATATTACCAACATCCACTTGCAAACACTAAAAAATATTTCACTCTCAAGTGTGCAGCCACCTTCATATGCTCCAAGGCATTAAAGAACAAAGTAGCAACATAATGAAGGACTAGATCCCAGCATTGAGTACACCATGTGTCCGTAGTATTGTTGTATCTTTGTTAATATTATTCACTTGTAACTCCTACTCAACTTATTTAGAAGCATCTTGTACGATACCTTTGTAAATCATAAACTGTGTGTTTGTGTTTGACTAGAGTTAGTCAAATTGGTTAGCTTTGTAATATAGTTATTACAAAGAGGCTTGCAATATAGTTATTGCAAGTAGGTGAAGGATTAACAATTTAATTCCTAGGTTACAATATATTATAATCTAAAAGTTCTTAATTAGTGAAGTTGAAATCCTACGAGGGTAAGTCGTGATTTTTAATCCCATGAGCTCGGAGTTTTCCACGTAAAATATTATTGTGTTATTTACTTACCGATGTATGTGTGTGTTCTGTGGGAACTGATAGAGAACCAGGTTCACTATATAGTTTGGTGGACTCTTAGTTTACATCAGTTAATATTAGAGCGGGCTCTTTCTATAAGTCTAACACCTAGAAAGGACCTACATGGCTTCTCCACCAAATTTTGAAGAAGTTCAATCAACCTACAGACCACCAAGATTCATTGAACAATACTATGAATGGTAGAAGACAAGGATGCATGATTTTATCATGACTGAAGATTTGGAGCTCTGGATGTTATATGTGATGGACCTTTTGTCCCTATGAAGACCATTGGTGAGATAGTTGTCCAAGTTCCAAAGACAAGGACTGAGTAAAATGACAAGGATCACAAAGCCATCGTGAAAAACTTTCGAGAAAAAAAGATCCTTGTCTGTGGTATTGGACTAGATGAGTACAATCGAATTTAGCGTGTCAATCTGCCAAGGAGATCTGGGAAGCTCTCCAAACTGCACGTAAAGTACCACTCAAGTCAAATAGTCAAAAATCTACAGGCTCACTACTGAGTATGAACTCTTCAATATGAAGGAGGTTTAGTCCATTCAGGACATGGATACTCGTTTCACTTCCATCATCAATGAGCTTCATTCTCTTGGAAAGATTATCCCAAGGAATAAACTGGTCAAAAAAATACTCAGTGTGTTACTTGGTTCCTGGTGTCACACCTCTTTTTTACGGCGCTTTAACATACTCCGGCGAAAGGGAATATATATATATATAAGCGTAAAAAGA
>MU726705.1:101579-124710 GCA_026770625.1 Nicotiana glauca | reverse complement strand
TTTGAAGCTTAGATTGTAGATCTTGAATCTATCGTTGTGGGTTGTTTATTTGATTTTGATCTTAATTATTTTACTACGTAGCTAACAGTGAAATATTATTACGAACCTTGAGTTAAACTTGACAAAGGAAATTCTTGGTTGCATATAAAATCAAATAGAACAAGATTTGAATCCCGGGCATCGGGTGAAGGATTTGCGATTAAGATAGACATATACTTAATTGCCTTGTTTGGTTGAAGAATAGGAGTTGTAAATGCATTCTTGCTAATATTAATACCATAGACATATAGGTATTGAGTTAACTTGAATAGATGCATAAGAACTCGACAGATTCTTATGAGTATTATTAACCCTATAATCAATAACCCGGATAATTCAATAAATCAATCTTAAGCTAAGATAGTAGCATGATCTCTAGCAAGTCCATGACCCTGGAATATATTTGTCTAACTTGTTATAAAAATATTGTGAAATTGTTGTAGTAATTTTGCCTTGAATTATTGTTCTATTATTAAGTAAATTGTAAATTAGTTTTATATATATTTTGTGATAATTATTAATTTAGCATTGAATTGATAATTGTTTAAGTCTACATCAGTCGAGAAGTTAATCACAATTCCTCGTGGGAACGATACTTTACTTACTACTATATTACTTGTCGATCGCGTACACTTGCGTGAGTGTTTTGGTCGCAACACTTTCACATGCTATACCATGTATATTTCACCTCTTTCACATGTTTTCAAGAACTTTTTAGTTGTTTGGCCTAAAGTCCTTCATTTCAAGAGTGAACAACTTGTAGATAATTTTGCCATGTAAGATAGGTTTATTTTATATTGTAAGTTTGTCTTATAGTAACCTCCTAGTCCTATATAAAGGAGGCCTTGTAGTAGTTGGAAGATCATCTTGTAACCTTTGTAAAAAAAATTGTGATATATTACATATGAGTGCTTTCTAAATTTTCCCCTTGTTCTTTCTTTCGAATGTATGAAAAGGCCGGTCCATGTATGAAAATAGAGTAAGAATACTCAAAGAAATTTAGCTTATTGTATTATGAAAGTTTTTTGAGCTATAAACAGCGAACGTTGGTTATAGTACAAAAGTTTTTTGAGTTGTGTATCTTGGCAAGCCGTACCTTACGGGTTGTTGAAGCCAGCCCCATTCTAGGAAAACTTTTGCGACTAGAAGCAAATTAACTGTTTGTGTAGCTTGGCAAGCCATCCCTTATGGGTTGTTGAAGCCAGCCCCTTTGTAGGAAAACTTTCGTATCTATGATTTAGTTTTCTTTCTTGGAGTCTCTTACTCTGTTTCTTATACTATGGTCGTATCTATGATTTAGTTTGCTCTCTTAGATTCTCTTGCTCTGTTTCTTATACTGTGGTAACAGAGTCAGACCATCCTTTTGGAAGAAGGAACAATTTACTAAATATGTTTGAGTCATTTCCATCATCCTCTTCCCTAGCAAAAATGAATATGTCCCCTACTCTATATAAAACCTTGTCCAAAAAATATGATTACCTTTATGAAGTAGATATCCTGCCCGATGAACAAAAAGTATCCTCCACTAAACTACCCCTCATAAACCCCTACTCATCTTTCTCTAAAAAAATCATTTGCACCCTGGACTCAAGTTTGTTCCTTAGTCCAACACAGACCAAAAGGAGTCAAAGAATATGTTGTTGCTTCAAAACTTGACCAGCATCTTATTCTTGCCACTTGAGAGGAACAATTTATCACCCTTCAAATCCCAGATGATTTCCCAAGCAATGGAGAGTTCATGGTTTTACCCATATCCATTTTGGTGCTATCCGAGTCGCTTTAACATGTCACAGAAGAAAAGGTCAACCTGTCGTAGCTCGAATTTCTGTTCTAGATACAAAATACTTGGAATACCAATATGCAAATTTGGGTACTGCAGAAGTTACCCTGAATGCTGGGACTGTCTTCATAACTATCTTTCCAAATTTCAACATGTCCCTTTATGACCCATACATAAGTCCCTTTATGACCCATACTTAACAGAAGCACTAAAAATCCAAGTCCAAATCCAAGGAGACCTACAAGACAAAGTTCCATCCAATCCACTATTCATCATCAAATGGCGTGGCGGGTCCAAAATCATGCCATGGATCTCTGTCTTCCAGGAGGAGAAAATGCTTTACTCTTAAATATTGATGCTACCAAAGGAAACACCATGTGCACCAAAATACCCAGACAAATTTCTAGAGACGAGCTTTCAAAATTCTTCCTGATTCCTGGATCACAAATTATGAAAAGTTAAGGGAACTAGAGGAATCTCTGCAATCTGGTGAACTAACTTTTAACAAAAGAAATGACAAAACCGTTTGCATAAGCTTTGACCATTCCCATCTCAAAAAACCCAATAAAATCATCTTCTCTTATCAAATGATTCAACCCAATGATATAATAGATACACACCCTAAACCTGGCGGAGAGTTCTTCTAGAATATACAAAGCATCATGGAAGAAAATAAAGGGTGTCAACATTTTGACAAAGAAGAAAAAAGAGTTTGGTGGTTCAAATGCCCGTTTATGGGACATTGCCCTTGGGATCTTGGTTGCCATTGCCAAGACTGTCTAGAAGACCCAACTGGAGAATATGATGAACACCATCTATGTCACCGGGAAAGATTTGGCCTCAACAAGACCAAGCCAAAATCCAAGAAAAAAGGGAAAACCACTGAAAAATATTTTCGAGCCAAATATGAAAATAAAGACCCTTCAATTGGCTCATTAAGCCATCCAGGTAAAGATGAATTTCTTGTTAGTTACAACCCAAGGAATAGCCAAAATTGCCAAAAAAATTCACTCCAAGTTGGGAGGATAGTGAAACCACACCTAAACCCAAATAACCATCATCTCATACCCCAGAATCCAAAAAGCCACCTGAACGTAAAATTTCACCAACTCAAAAAACCTCCAATCCCACACAATCACATATATTCATGCTAAGCCCTTCAAGCTCCAGTCATACCCAATATTTTCATGCACTTCAACCTTTTGAAAAAGAGGGTACAGCCCATGCTCCGAAAATTTCCAAGAAAAACATAGTGCTACCTACTGGAGAAAAACCCCCCCAAGAAGTGACATCAAAGCAATAATGAACTTGCAGTCAGAAAACTCCATCTGCAAAACAAAGTGCTGAACAACATTGGCAACACCATAAAGAACGTGGCCCATACACATAACAAAATGATGAGAAAAGTGGAAAAATTGAGAAAAAGGTAGAGCAAACATCGTCTCACCATGCAGGACTAATCAAATCCTTGGAACTAAGGTTGACAAATTTACAATATGAGATTTGTCCGCCAAGAACTTCATTTTTCCAGTACTTCCACCAACAACAAAAGGAGACGATTTCCATCAGAGAACAAATTAAACTTTTAAGAAATGACCACTTTGAGACACAAAAGACCCCAGTTTTCCCCTCAAAACCAACCTTCTTCCCTATATAGCCACAAGTATATTCCCCACCTAAATTGGACTACACATTTTCTACTTCTCCACCTACCTCAAACAATCCAATCTCTTTCACCCAACCCTTAAAATAAGAACATGATTTTGATATTGCAAAAATGGTTTGGGAAAGGAAAGATGCTCTTGCAGTGCGAGAACAAACCACGAAAAGGCGAGATCATGGTGAAAGTTTAAAAGGGTCCAACCCTGAAAATCTAATGATTTCTGACCAGAAGACTCCAAACCTCTATGTCTCCCAGCCAAGAAACATATCAGAAAAAGATACCCCATGGTCGGAATCTCTAAATTCATCAGACGATGAAATAATGGAAGATAGCTCTCAATCAAGCAATGAATCCACAACAAACTCTTTCGAAGACGATAATCCCCCAATATTTGTAAACCAGCCAAGAGACACAGAAATATCTAAAGTAGATGAGGAATAAGAAGGCATGACAGATGAACCAATCCCAGAAAGAAGATATGATCCCATGGCGACAAAACCAGTTGGAACTGGTTTCCACACTTTCACCTTAGATGATGTCAAGGTTTCAAAATAGCCTCAAAGGATCCAAGACTTCTATACTTGGATGGTGACCAAAAATTTGGTAGAACGGAAAAAGTATATCATCCTTTCAGAACTCACTTTACGGTTCTTAGGAATCCTCAGAGATTGGTGGAATTCAAGATAAAAATACTTTTCTTACTTCCCAAGATTTTTCCTTCAACATCAGGATCCTACATGAAGTTTTCTATGGAGATACTGGACAAAGATAAGAGAAAATGTGAAGACAACTCTTCGAGATGAAGTGTGTGTCATTCGACATGAATGACATTGACAGGCATTTTCAAAAAATGGCGAAGATATACTTCGAGATCGGTGGACACATCAATCTAAAGCAATCTTTTGTCTCTTCCCTTCCAAATTTATTGGAAAGCCGAACCATGACCATCATTAAGGAAAATGTTTAGTCCATAACAATCCCACAAATTGGTTACACCAAGAAAGCTATTTTCGTCGCATTGGATGACATTTGTACAAAGCGCTCTGCCTTAAAATAAATTATCCAACACAATCTAGCGCTTGACAAAGCATGCCGCAAATCTGATCTAATCACCAAATCAGGATGTTCCTGCCACACATCTAGGTGACGGAGAGAATTTAGGAGGTTCAGATGGCCGAGAATTCCAGACGGGAAATCAAGGTCCAAGAGATGCACAAAATATTTCAGACGTAGAAGAGTAGGAAATTTTCACAAGAAAAATAGATGTTTTATTTGCCACAAGATTGGACATTTGCTAAAAATTGTCCCAAATCGAGAAGATCTATCAAACTCCTTGAAAAGATTGAAGATTACACTGGCATACATCTCGGAAAAGAGGAGGACCTTGAATCCATATTCTCTGTGGATGATGAACCTAATGAAGAAACCTTATTCTCTCTTGATATCTATGAAGATCAAGGCAATGATCACTATCAAACTTCAGAACCAGTAATCGAAGCCCGAGAGGAGATCAACGCTCTCGTAGTCATTCCTAAAGTAGAACTCAAAGTCTATTCATCCAAATGGGATAAACCAATTCGAGCTATTTCTTTCATCGACACTAGAGCTGCTTTCTCACTCATAAATCCTGTTGTTCTCCTAGAAGATCAATGGGTGCCACACTTTAAGGATTTTAACACTGCATCAAATGGAATCTTGACTACCATCGTCATCACAAAGCATCCTGTCACAATTGAGTTCTTTCCAGGATCTAAGTAAAGAACCAAGCTGATAGGGTCTGATGTACCAAGAAAAGATCTTACTGTTGGATTCGACATTTACAGACAACTTAGAGATCAACTCAAGATCAAGGCTAACGGGATAGCTTTTAAGAAGCAATTCAAACTGTATTTTGAGATTCCAAGGCTATTCCAAATCACCAACGACGAACAAATCAAAGAGATTGAGCAAAATCTAACTGAGCGTTCATGTGCTGAATCCCACAAGGATTTCATGAAGAAAGGGAAAACCCCGTTGTGGAAAAACGAAGAGTTTTTAATCAAGTTCCCTTTCAAGAAGAATGAAAACATCAATCCAACAAAAGCCAGTCATTCGGGCATGAATCCAAATCATCTTCAGTTTGCAAAGAAAGAATGCGAAGAACTTTTGGAATTTGATCTAATAGAGCCATCAGATTCATAATGGGCATGCGAAGCATTTTATGTCAACAAAAGAGCTGAGCAGACAACAGAAAAACTCAGGTTAGTCACTAATTACCAGCCACTTAACCATTTCCTCTAATGTGATAAATTTCCCATCCTAAATAAACTCACTCTTTTCTCCCACTTAGCCAAATCCAAATATTTTTCCAAGTTTGATTTAAAATCTCGATTTTGGCAATTGGGAATCCACCCTGAAGAAAAATGCAAAACAGGATTTGCATCCTTGTTCATCACTTCCAATGGAAAGTCATGACCTTCGGGTTGAAAACTTCACCCTCTTTGTTCCAAAAAGCCATTATAAAAATATTTCAACCCATCCTCCATTCCTCTTTAGTTTACATTGATGACATCCTGTTATTTAGTGATACATTGGAGGAACATATCAACTTGCTTCATCAATTTGAGGCACTGGTAACACATTACAGAATCATGCTCTCGGCAAAAAAGATGGTTCTTGCTTAAAGAGATTGATTTTCACGAAATGCATTTTGTCCAAGGTGCATATTGTCCAGGACCCCATATATGTCAGGAACTACTCAAGTTTCCGGATACCAGCCTCAACACAAAGCAGATACAGCAGTTCTTGGGTGTCTTAAATTATGTATGAGATTTCATCCCAAATATCTCTACATAAGTTTCTCCTCTCACAGAGATGCTCAAGAAAAATGCTCCATCATGGGGAAAGAAACAAGATGAAGCAGTCGGGAAAATAAAGGAGATATCTAAAAATGCCAGGTCCCTCTATACCCCTTCAGATGAAAAGAAAATACTACAAACTGATGCTAGTAATGAATATTGGATTGTTGTTCTATTTGAAGAAAACGATGGCCAGAGGAAAATATGCGGATACGCCAGTGGAAAGTTCAAAGATGCCGAGCAATATTATCACTCCACTTTCAAGGAAATTCTTGCAGTAAAGAATGGAATCTAGAAATTCAATTTCTTCCTTATTCATACAGAATTTCTAATAGAGATGGATATGAAGGCCTTCCTAAAGATGATCTAGATAAATGCAAAAAATATTCCCAATCCTCAGATTCTCAGATGGGCTCAATGGTTCTCTCCATACAAGTTTCAAGTCAAGCACCTGAAAGGAAAGGATAGTATTCTTGCAGATTTTCTATCTCGACTGAAAGAATTCTCAAAGAGATTTTCCCCAGCAAAGATGAGGTCAAAGCAAAAAATTAATCATCCACATCTTCATGTTTTCAAATGTACCAGGAACAAGCTCATTGAAACCAACAGATCATCCGCCGGAGTTGTTCAACCTCATGGATCCCTTTGAACCATCAATTTTAATGGAAAGAAGAACTTATTATGAGCTCCAAGTTTTCCGACAATATGGAGGATCTATTCTTAAGCATTATGGAGTCAACCCCATTCTGCCATATATTCATAGCACAAGCCAAGGATTTTCCCCAAGAACTATTACGATTTTTCTGGTACATATGCCATCAGTATTATATTTTTATGGAATTCAAATACAATGTGTTCAAGGATTTTGATAACATTGAACCATCTCTTAAAGTATTTTTACTGTGGTTCAAACCTAGAAGATATCGGATAAAGTATTTTTACTGTGGTTCAAACCTAGAAGATATTGGATAAAATGTTTCAACGATTTCTACACAACAAAGGTATTCATGTTCCATAGGCCGGTGAAGATTATTAATGGAAATGTCTAGGCGCAAGCAGAGGCATCATTCTGGTGGAAATTTCCCGTGTCCATGTTATCAATGGAAGAAGAATATAGAGAGGCACAAAGAATCCTTTTCCAGCAAAATAGGTGCATCCTGAGAGAGATATGGACAAAAGATTGGGCAATCTAGAATTATACCAGCACTCATCCTCACCGAGAAAAAGTCCGGGAAGCAGCAAAAGAATATCAAACCCCATACAAAGTCATCCGAGAAAAGATCACTCACGACATTTCCAGATTAAGATTACGGATTACATCTCTCAATCCAAAGGAGAAAGAACACAGCGAAGAAGGACCATCAAGTTCCACACGTTACTACACAAGGTCTTTTAAAATATGCCTAGAAGATGACCCTAGAATCAATGAAGGATAATTATATAAATCCCTGCTAATCCCTCCACAATCATACATTATCCATCAAAAACCCATCAAAAATCATCTACCCATGCCAAGATAAATTTTCACATCTTTTCAAACTATCTGTGCCCCACTTTTACTTGTTTTCACATGCTTCCACATGCTTTATCACATGCAACACCCTACTTTCACATGCCATCACATGCTCCCGCAAACTTTCACATGCTATACCATGTATAGTTTACCCCTTTCACATGTTTTCAAGAGCTTTTTATTTGTTTTGCCTAAAGTCCTTTACATGCCAAGAGGGACCCATGTGTAGATAAGTTTGCCATGTAAGATATGTTTATTTTATAATGTAAGTTTGTCTTGTAGTAACCTCTTAGTACTATATAAAGGAGGCCTTGTAGTAGTTGGAAGTTCATCTTGTAACCTTTGTAAATCTTTTTGTGATATATTACATATGAGGGCTTTCTAAATTTACCTCTTGTTCTTTCTTTTGAATGGATGAAAAGGCGGTCCATGTATGAAAATAGAGTAAGAATACTCTAAGAAAGTTAGCTTATTGTAGCACGAAAGTTTTCTGAGTTATAAACAGCAAACGTTGGTTATAGTACAAAAGTTTTCTGAGTTGTGTAGCTTGACAAGTCGTCCCTTATGGGTTGTTGAAGCCAACCCTGTTCTAGAAAAAAATTTGCGACTATAAGCAAATTAAATTTTTGTGCAGCTTGGCAAGCCATCCCTTATGGGTCGTTGAAGCCATCCCCTTTGTAGGAAAACTTTCGTATCTATGATTTAGTTTGCTCTCTTGGAGTCTCTTGCTCTATTTCTTATACTGTGGTCGTATCTATGATTTAGTTTGCCCTCTTGGAGTCTCTTGCTCTGTTTCTTATATTGTCCAAAAAATATGATTACCTCAATGAAATAGATATCATGCCTGATAAACAAAAAGTATCCTCTACTAAACTACCCCTCATAAAACCTTACTCATCTTTATCCAAAAAATCATTTGCACCCTGGACTCAAATTCGTTCCTTAGTCCAACGCAGACCAAAAGGAGTCAAAGAATATGTTGTTGCCTCAAAACTTGACCAGCATCCTATTCTTGCTACTTGAGAGGAACAATTTATCACCCTTCAAATCCCAGATGACTTTCCCAGGCAATCGAGAGATCATGGTTTTACCCATATCCATTTTTGTGCTATCCAAATCACTGTAACATATCACGGGAGAAAAGTCAACCTACCATAGCTCGACTTTTTATTCTAGAAATAAGATACATGGAGTACCAAAATGTAAATTTGGGTACTGCAGAAGTTACCGTGAATTCTGGGACTGTCTTCATAACTTTCTTTCCA
The DNA here is from genome assembly GCA_026770625.1 of Nicotiana glauca. NCBI lineage: Eukaryota > Viridiplantae > Streptophyta > Magnoliopsida > Solanales > Solanaceae > Nicotiana > Nicotiana glauca. Next base: position 115,613 of record MU726705.1, on the reverse strand, counting down.
AATTTCAACATGTCCCTTTATGACCCATACTTAAGTCCCTTTATGACCCATACTTAACCGAAGCACTAAAAATCCAAGTCCAGATCCAAGGAGCCCAACAAGCCAAAGATTCCATCCAACCCGCTCTTCATCATAAAATGACGTGGCGGGTCCAAAATCATGCCATGGATCTCTGTCTTCCAGGAGGAGAAAATGATTTACTCTTAAATATTGATGCTACCAAAGGAAACACCATGTGCATCAAAATATCCAGAAAAATTTCTAGAGACGAGCTTGTCAAAATTATTCCTGATTCCTGGATCACAATTTATGAAAAGTTAAGGGAACCAGAGGAATCTCTGTATTTTGGTGAACCAACTTTTACCAAAAAAAATGACAAAATATTTTGCATAATCTTTGACCATTACCATCTAAAAAAACCCAATAAAACCATATTTTCTTGTCAAATGATTCAATCCAAAGATACAACAGATACATACCCTGAACCAGACGGAGAGTTTTCTAGAATATACAAAGCATCATGGATGAAAATGACTGGTGTCAACATTTTGACAAAGAAGGAAAAAGAGTTTGGTGGTTCAAATGCCCCTTTACGGGACATTGCCCTTGGGATCTTGGTTGTCATTGCCAAGGCTATCTAGAAGACCAAACTGGAGAATATAATGAACACCATCAACGTCACTGGGAAAGATTTGGCCTCAACAAGACCAAACCAAAATCCAAGAAAAAAGGGAAAACCACAGAAAAGTATTTTCGAGCCAAATAGAAAATAAAGACCCTTCAATTGGCTCATTAAGCCGTCCAGGTAAATATAAATTTCTTGTTAGTTACAAACCCCAGGAATAGCCAAAATTACCAGAAGAATTCACTCCAAGTAGGGAGGATAGTGAAACCACACCCAAACCCAAATCACCATCAGCTCATACCCAGAATCCAAAAAGCCACCTGAACATAAAATTTCGCCAACTCAAAAAACCTCAAATCCCACACAACCACATATATTCATGATAAGCCCTTCAAGCTCCAGTCATACCCAATATTTTCGTGCACTTCAACCTTTTAAAAAAGAGGGTATAAGTCATGCTCCAAAAATTCCCAAGAAAAACATAGTGCTACCTACTGGAGAAAAAACCCCCAACAAGTGGCATCGAAGCAACAATGAACTTGCAATCAGAAAACTCCATCTGCCAAAACAAAGTGCTGAACAACATTGGCAACACCATAAAGAACGTGGCCCATACACAAAACAAAATGATGAGGAAAGTGGAAACAATTGAGAATAAGGTAGAAAAACATCGTTTCACCATGTAGGACTAATCAAAGCCTTGGAACTAGGGTTGGCAAATTTACAATATGAGATTTATCCGCCAGGAACTTTATTTTTCAAATTCTTCCAACAACGACAAAAGGAGACGATTTCCATCAAAGAGCAAATTCAGCTTTTAAGAAATGACTACTTTGAGACACAAAATACCTAGTTTTCCCCTCAAACCCAACTTTCTTCCCTATGTCTCCACAAGCATATTTCCCACCTAAATTGGACTACACCTTTTCTGCTTTACCACCTACCTCACAAAATCCAATCTCTTTCACCCAACCCTTAAAATAAGAACATAATTTTGATATTGCAAAAATGGTTTGGGAAAGGAAAGATGCTCTTGTGGCGCAAAAACAAACCAAGAAAAGGCAAGATCATGGTGAAAGTTCAAAAAGGTCTAACCCTGAAAATCTGATGATTTCTGACCAAAAGGCTCCAGACCTCTATGTCTCCCAGCCAAGAAACATATCAGAAGAAAATACCCCATGGTCGGAATCCCTAAATTCATCAGACGATGAAACAATGCAAGATATCTCTCAATCAAGCAATGAATCCATAACAAACTCTTCCGAATATGACAATCCCCCAATATTTGTAAACGAGCCAAGAGACCCAAAAATATCTGAAGTAGATGAGGAACAAGAAGGCATGACAGATGAACCAATCGCAGAAAGAAGATATGAGCCCATGGCGTGAAAACCAGTTGGAACTGGTTTCCACACTTCCACTTTAGATGACGTCAAGGTTTCAAAATGGCCTCAAATGATCCAAGACTTCTATACTTGGATGGTGACCAAAATTTTGGTGGAACGGGAAAAGTATATCATCTTGTCAGAACTCACTTCACGATTCTCAGGAATCCTTAGAGATTGGTTGAAGTCACTTGGAATTCAAGACAAAAATACTTCTTACTTCCCAAGATTTTGCCTTCAACATCAGGATCCTATATGAAGTTTTCTGCGAAGATAATGGCCAAAAACAGGAGAAAATGCGAAGACAACTCTTCGAGATGAAGTATGTGTCATTCGACAGAAATGACATTGACAGGCATTTTCAAAAAATGGAAAAGATATACTTCGAGATCGGTGGAGACATCAATCTAAAGCAAGCCTTTGTCTCATCCCTTCCAAAGTTGTTGGCAAGCTGAACCATGACCATCATTGAAGAAAAGTTACAATCCATAACAATCCCACAAATCGGTTATATCAGGCAAGCTGTTTTCGTCGCATTGGATGACATTTGTGCGAAGCACTCTTCCCTAAAACAAATTATCCAACACAATCCAGCACTTGACAAAACATGCCGCAAATCTGATCTAATCACCGGATCAGAATGTTCCTGCCATACATCTAGGCGATAGAAAGAATTCATGAGGTTCAGATGGCCAAGAATTCCAAAATGGGAATCAAGTTCCAAGAGACGCACAAAATATTTCAGACATAGAAGACTAGGAAATTTTCACAATAAAAATAGATGTTTTATTTGCCACAAGATTGGACATTTCACTAAAAACTGTCCCCAATCGAGAAGATCTGTCAAACTCCTTAAAGAGATTGAAGATTACACTGGCATACATTCAGAAAAGAGGAGGACCTTGAATCCATATTATCTATGGATGATGAACCTAGTGAAGAAACTTTATTCTCTCTTGATATCTATGAAGATCAAGGCAATTATCACTACCAAATTTCAGAACCTGTGATCGAAGCCCGAGACGAGATCAACGCACTCGTAGTCATTCCTAAAGTAGAACTCAAAGTCTATTTATCCAAATGGGATAAACCAACTCGAGTTATTGCTTTCATCGACACTGGAGCTGCTTCCTCACTCATAAATCCTGTTGTTCTCCCTAAAGATCAATGGGAGACACACTTACAGGATTTTAACACTGCATCAAATGGAATCTTGACTACCACCGTCATCATAAAGCATCCTGTCACAATTGAGTTCTTTCCAGGACTGAAGTACATAACCAAGCTGATAGGGTTTGATGTACCAGGAAAAGATCTTATTGTTGGATTCGACATTTACTGACAACTTAGAGATCAACTCTAGATCAAGGCTAACGGGATAGCTTTTAAGAAGCAATTCAAATCGTATTCTAAAATTCCACGGCTATTCCAAATCACCAACGACGAACAAATCAAAGAGATTGAGCAAAATCTAACTGAGTATTCATGTGCTGAATCCCACAAGGATTTCATGAAGAAAGGGAAAAGCACGTTATGGAAAAACGAAGAGTTTTATTTTTATCAAGCTCCCTTTCAAGAAGAATGAAAACATCAATCCAACAAAAGTCAGTCATTCATGCATGAATCCAGATCATCTTCAGCTTGCAAAGAAAGAATGCGAAGAACTTTTGGAATTTGATCTAATGGAGCCATCAGATTCACAATGGGCATGCAAAGCATTTTATGTCAACAAAACGGCTGAGCAGATAGGAGGAAAACTCAGGTTAGTCATTAATTACCATACACTTAACCATTTCCTCTAAGATGATAAATTTCCAATCCCAAATAAACTCACTCTTTTCTCCCACTTAGCCAAGGCCAAATATTTTTCCATGTTTGATTTAAAATCTGGATTTTGGCAATTGGGAATCCACCCTCAAGAAAGACCAAAAATGGGATTTTTCTTCCCCGATCATCACTTCCAATGGAAAGTCATGCCCTTCGGGTTGAAAACTACACATTCTTTGTTCCAAAAAGTCATGATAAAAATATTTCAGCCCATCCTCCATACCTCTTTAGTTTACATTGATGACATCCTGTTATTTAGTGATACATTGGAGGAACATGTCAACTTGCTTCGTCAATTTGAGGCTCGACTAAGTTCTAATGTGTTTGGTATGTGTTGTTCTAATTGGTTGAGGTCCCGAGGGCGTCGAGTGAAATCCGGATGGTAAACGGATCGAGTTTGGACTTAGAAAAAACTGGAGCAACTGCCTTCTGGTGTAACCGCACCTGCAAGGTTTGGGCCGCAGGTGCGGGGCCACAGATGCGGCCATGAGGGTCGCAGAAGCAGCTTTGTCTAGGGAAGGCTGGGACTACAGATGCGGTCGAGTTCCGCCGAAGCGGGACCACACCTGTGCACGTGGGTTCGTAGAAACACCATTGGGGGCCGCAGAGTTTAGTGGCCTGATGGAGGACCGCAGAAGAGGTATTCTTGGACGCACCTGCAGAACCGCAAAAGTGTTCAAGTGACAGTAGGTGCAGAATGTCGTTGGGCAGTGAGGGTTTACAAAAAGGGACTTGGCCCATTTTTCTCCCATTTTCATTTGGTTTGGCCGATTTTGGAGAGCTTCAAGGGTATATTTTCTTCAAGCAACACAAGGTAAGTGATTCACACTCAATATAAGTTAAATACGTGGTTTGTATAAGGATTTAAACATGAAAATTTGTAGAAATTGTGGGGTTTTAGTAGAAAACCTAGAAATTGGCATTTTTGGGGTTTTACCACAAAATTGGGCATGGAATTGGAAAGAAATTATATATTTGAGTTTGTGAGGTTACGTGTAAAGTTTATCTTTGAAAATTTTCGAAATCCGAGCACGTGGGCCTGGGGGTGATTTTATCAACTTTTCGAACAGAGCTAGGAATTTGTTTAAATCGAATTGTTATAAGTATTAGAGTGTGTTTTTATTTATTTGCACAATGTTTGACTAGTTTTGGAGTATTGGGCATCAGTTTGAGTCGTTAGAAGGGCTTGGGAGCCAGTTATGAAATTTCGGAGCGAGGTAAGTCTCCTTTCTAACCTTGTAAAAGGGAATTAACCTCATATGTGAAATAATTCAATATGTGCTTCTATTTGTGGGGGCTACGTACACACGAGGTGACGAGAGTCCGTGTGTAGTTAGTATTATGCTTAAGTCCCAGTAGTCTAGGACTCAAAAGCATGCTTTACTTGTGATATTTGTAACCTTATTGTCAATTTGAATTGCTTAAATCATATCAAACTTGGTAAATAAATTTCTAAAAGGTTAAACTTTGTTTCTTGATCGATAAAAGGGGATTTAAATTTCTTTGGATAATTTCTCCTTAATAAATTCTTGATTGACTTTTTGATTGTGTTTTCCTTTTGTAGAACGGGCCAAACGCCTCGACAGATTAAATAGATGCATCTACGGTTGTCGCTCGATTTTCCGGCAGTGCATAGTTTATATTATGTTGGATCGGGTCGTACGACCTTAAAATGATTTGTGCATGACTTAATTTATTATTTTGGAATTATTGATAATTGATGCGGCCTCATTGGCTGGAGATATAAATTGTTAAAAGATGAAAATAAATTTGGAAATTTCCTATTATCAAAGAAATTGTTCACCTGCTTCATGTTACTAAGTATACAGTCGTCTTATAAAATCCATGATTAATCATGTTATCGGTATATTATTATTGGCCATAGTAAGTGTCGGAGTCGACCTCTCGTCACTACTTCAAGATTAGACTGGATACTTACAGGGTACGCATTGTTTTCGTACTCATATCACACTTGATGTACATTTTGTTGTACATGCACATGTATGTCTAGTGGCCTCGTGGGCGCATCGGCGTGACTGATACGGGGACTTAGGTGAGCTACATCTTATTTTACGATCCGTAGCCAGTAGAGTCTCATTCAGAGTATTTGTATTTTCTTTTCTGTCCAAATTTGTATTCTGGGTAGTTATTGTATTTTATTTTATTTCCTAATAAATGCTCATGCACTTGTGACACAGAGTTCTGGGATGGTTATGGGATATTCAGTATTGAAATTGGAAAAGCAATATTATTAAATTCATCTTTTACTAGTTAAACTGAAGGAAATTATAATTTTAAAAATATTTAAAAAATGAGAATTTAATTAACTATTTAGTGTTGGCTAGCCTGACAGTGGTGTCTGGTGCACGACCTTTAACGGATTTTGGGTCGTGACAATAACGGCTCCCAGAAAATAGTGTAGTGATTTCATAAAAAATCCTTAAAAACTTAGCAATTGTTGCAGCTTTAACCCAATCCTCATCTGAAGGGCAACATATAAAATCTTTGTCAAGTATCTTGAAGTCAGAAAATGCTCGACGATAAGGAAAAGCGCTATTAAGAATCAAATATGTATAGTTCGACCTTATAGACACATATTGGCGAACTTTTTCCGTTAACTTTAAACCAAGATTCTTGATACACTCAACAAATTTTACAATCCTTGACTCAGAACCTTTAATATATTTTATACTTTTTCTAATGTTAAAAATAGCACTCTCTATAATTTTCAAACCTGTTTTAATAATCAAATCAAAATATGATTTTCACGCCTGATATGGACAAAGTCTCCATCACAAAGCAAAGAATTCATCAGTTTAAAATGCTCAATCAAACAATCCACAACACCATCATTATAACTTGCATTATCTAAAATTATAGAACATATTTTCTTTTCAATTCCCCATTCTTTCAACAGATTAATCAACTTTCGACCCAAAATAGCACCACTATGAGGAGGAGGCACATGATTCTCTTTTGTAAAACCCAATCCAAATCAACATAGTGTGCAGTAATACAAATATATCCATTTGATGTGATTGATGTTCATAAATCAGATGTCAAACTGATTCTATTTAGAATAGCTTCAAGCTTATTTTTTGCCATCTCATTTTTATCATGATATAATTTAAGCACATCAATTTTTGCGCTATTTCTTGAAATGGTTTTAACCGTAGGATTCAAGAACGCATGCACTTCTCTAAGGCCATCATATTCTACATAACCAAATGGCAGGTTATGTCTAACTATAGCCTTGACTACAACTTCATAATATTCTTTATGATGAATTGGCATACCTTGATTTGATGCTTCAATCTTGTGCTTAGCTAGATTCACTTTAAATTTTTTGTTCCAGCTTTTAAGTCAGCCAAAAATATTATCCCACATTTCTTACATTTAGCTCTAAGTCTATTTTCAGGATCCATATCCAATGGCAACTTCTCATAGAAATCCCGCACAACAAAAGTAGTTTTACATTGTCTTTTTGAACTTAAAACAATTATTTCATTGGACTCTACATCATCATGCTCCATCGACATCTTCTTATATAATGAGATCCTATAGTAGATTAAATACCATAGAATTAGTTATTATTATTGTATTGGAGAACAATAACTCTGATAATATGAAACAAAGGGAAACCAAGAGTTTGCAAGACGTAGAATAAAAGCAGCTCAGAGCCAGGGATTTAGTTATATATCTTCCAAATGATACTGATGTTATTAGTGCACGTAAAAGATCTCCATGTAATGAGGAATTTCCCCCAAACATGCTTATAGAAAAGAAAAAATGAGAGAAAAAACCATTTCTAATTTAGTTTAAGTAGCTCATAAACTATGAAACAACAACAAAATCCTAAAATAAAGAAAAATAATACTAATGTTGGAGCAAAAAGGACAAATGTTTGAAACAAAACAAAGGCAAGTTGTAGAAATGAAAAAAAGCCACAAATTGTAACGACCCGACTAGTCATTTTGCATTTTCGAACCTCGTTCTCCTAAATAAAACTTTTTGCACTTGCTTTAGCTAAATTATGCCTTGCGGGGACGGGTGGTTCGGAAGTTAGAAGAGTTTTGAGCGAGATTAAGCCTAGTTGCTTCTTTAAGTTCCTTTAAAAAGGCCAAGTTTGACTTCGGTCAACAATTTGGGAAAACAAACCCAAAATCGTGATTTGAAAATTTCTAAGGGTCAGCGGGAAAATATGGGACCTGGGCGTATGCCCGAAATCGAATTCCGAGTTCCCTCGCCCGAGTAATGAATTTTTATGTAAAATTGTTAAGTTTAAGTTTCAAAGAATTAAATAAACTAAGAAATCATTGTTTTCATAGGTATCGGGTTCGGATTTTGATTCTGAAATTTGGTACAAGTCCGTAATATCAGTTAAGACCTACCCGTAAAATTTGGTGTCAATCTAAGTAGTTTAAGGGCATTTTGACCCGTTGAAAGAAAATTAAGAACTTGGAGTTCATTAAGTTGATTCAATTGGTTTTGGCGTTCGACCCCTTGATTTAGCCTTGTTTTGGGTGTTTCGAGGGTCTGACTAGGTCCGCCTCGTAATTTCAGACTTTTCAGTATGTTCGGGCGGGGCTCGGGAGCCCCGAGCATCAAATGGTCGAGGTTCGAGTGAAGTTGAAAACTTAGGAAAAACTCCATTTGCTGCTTCTGTCATAACCTCTTCTGCGGCTCTTGGACCGCAGAAGCGGTCGTCTCATCGCGGAAGCGGAAAGGCGCAAGTCCTGGGAAACCGCAGAAGCGGCACAGGGACCGCAAAAGCAGTCACGCTCCTGCGACTCCCAGACCGCAGAAGCGGTCGAGCCCCAGTTTCCAGGAAGCTGCATAAGCGTCCATTTTCCGCAGAAGCGGGATTTCTTCCACATAAGCGAAAATCGCTGGGGACAGAAGCTCATTTAATACGAGCTCAAGCTCATTTCTTCCATATTTCCATCAACACTTAGGCGATTTTGGTGATTCCAAATGGGAGGTTTCAACATAACATTTTGAGGTAAGTAACCCCCACTCATTTTTAGTTCAAATACATAAACATTAGGTAGATTTAACACTAGAAATTTGGTAAAATCAAGGGATTTGAGCTAGACCTAGGATTTTCATGAAATTAAGATTTAACCACATGATTAGCTATGTAATGAACTAGAAATCACATATTAGTGATCCTTAGGTTATAGAGAATAATTTTCTTCTAAAGATCTCGGGATCCGAGCACGTGGGCCCGGGGTCGGAATTTAGGAAATTTATGGGAAAGGTTGGGAAATCACTTAAATAGTTAGAATTCAACCTTGTAAGCCCTTATTGACTAATCCCTATATTGTTTAACTAGTTCGTGCGCTTTCGGCTTCACTTTGAGGGTTCGGGCTTGTTCTTGATAGTTGGAAGTGCGCTTCGGAGCGAGGTGAGTCTCCTTTCTAACCTCGTGAGGGGGAATTATCCCTTTAGGACTAATAAATGATAAATTGCTATTACATGCGGGGGCTACGTACGTACTAGGTGACGAGAGTCTGTGCGTAGCTACTATGATATTAAATGTTTGGGTAGTTTAGGACCCACATCGTGCTTAATGTGAGATATCCATTATTTGAATTATTAAAATGATCTTTTATGATATGTTAAGAGACTAGAGAAGAACGAAAAGTGACCATACGAATATTGTTGAACCTTGTAAGGATTTCCTTGTGTATAAATGATGCCTTTGTGTGCATTCTTGATGTTTTAATTGATATTTGTGGATCGGGCCGATCGCCTCGATGAATAGATGCATCTATGTTATGGGCCGCTCGACCCTCGGCAGTGCACACTTTATGTTCTAGTAGAGCGGGTCGTCGAACTCGGCATTGTTGCGCATGATATATATATATATATACATACATGTATGCTCGGGCTTAGACCTTTCCTGATTTATTGCTAATCTTTGTAAAAGAGGGAAAAAAATGATAAAGGAAAAATGTGATTAAGAGCATGATTATGACTTTCATGATAACTGTTGTATAAATGAATTGTTTATGCTCTAAATTGTACATCATTACTGTAATATTATCTTGGCCTAGTGGGTATCAAGTCGACCTCTCGTCTCTACCTCTTCGAGATTAGGCGGGATACTCACTGGGTACATATTATTTATGTACTAATGCTATGCTTCTGTACTTAAATGTACAGGTTCTGAGGCCGATTCATCTAGTTACCGATCGGGCACGCGCCAGTGAGCTGCGGCAGAGGCTTCTACGGTGAGCTGCTTCCCCTCGTACGCCGCTCAACAGCCGGATGGAGTCTTCTTGTATTTTGCTGTCTTTTTTTATTTCAGACAGTTAGATAGAGGTGTTTGTATATTCTACTAGATGCCCGTACTTGTGACAACAGGTCTTGGCACACACAGTGGTAGACGTTATTTTGGGTTGTATAATTGTCTTTTCATTTTATTGATCCCTACTAGTTCATGACTTTAAATTGGGAAAACTTCTATCATAATGGTTTTTAGTAAGGGTAAATTGGGATTTAATTATTCTTCCATGTTGGGTGGACTGACAAATGGTGTCGGGCGCCATCATGACCTGTTATGGAAAATGGGTCGTGAAAATATGGTATCAGAGCACTAGGTTCACGTAGGTCTCACAAGTTACGGGCAAACCTAATAGAGTCTTGTAGATCGGTATGGAGACGTCTGTATTTATCTTCAAGAGGCTATAGGGTATTAGGAAAGACTACTCTTTATTCACTTCCTATCGTGCAATGGTTGATGTGCTACATTTCCATTTCTATTCTCTCACAGATGGTGAGAACTCGTACTGCTGACATTCTGAACCTAGGAGGAACTGCTCCCCCCGTTGCTAGAGGCCGAGGTCGAGGTCGGGGGAGGGCACCGACCCGTGGTAGGGGACGAGGGCGCCCCAGAGCCATTCTAGTCATACCACTAGTAGACCCAGTGGGGGATCCCATTATTGAGGAGCAGGGTGAGGTGCCTGCAGCTGAGCCTACCTCGGCAGATTTCATGACAGCACCAGGATTTCAGGAGGTCATAGGCCGCATACTTCGGTTCATGGACACTATGACTCAGGCTGGTTTATTTCCAGCGGATCCAGCTGCTTCACAGGCAGGAGGGGGAGCACAGACCCCTACTGCCCAGGCGTCAGGTCATACCGCCGCAGTTTATCAGACCCCAGGTGTACTACCCGCAGATGGGGTTCAGCCAGTTGCTGCAGTGGCACCCCAGCCCAGGCCAGCTGTGGACGGCGATCCGCAGAAGCTATTGGACAGATGGACCAGGTTGCGCCCTCCAGTCTTCGGGGGTGAGCATCATGAGGATGCCCAGGATTTCATTGACAGGTGCAGGGATAGACTGCACAACATGAGGATACTTGAGTCACATGGAGTTGACTTCACCACTTTCTAGTTGGAGGGCAGGGCCCATAGATGGTGGCAGTGTTATGCTCTTAGTAGGCCAACAGGTTCTCCTCCCCTCACTTAGGGTCAGTTCACCCAGTTATTTCTTGATCGGTACATTCCACCCTTTGAGAGGGAAGGGCTGCGTCTTTAGTTTGAGCATTTACAGTAGGGTCAGATGTCAGTGACCGCTTATGAGGCGAGATTGTCTGAGTTGTCTCGCTATGCACTTATGATACTTCCCACAAAGGCAGAGAGGGTACGGCGATTTGTTACCGTATTACATCCCACTATTCGGAGCAGTATGGCTCGAGAGGTGGATATGGGCACAGGTTATCAGCTTACACTTGAGATTGCTCGTAGGATTGAGGGTTACCGTCAGAGGGGTTTTGAGCAGATGCAGCAGGAGAAGAGGGCCAGATTCTCCGGAGAGTTTAGAGGCGCCCCAGCTAGGGGTAGAGGTCACTCTGGGAGGGGTCAGCCCAGTAGGCCCCCAGTTTCATCACCACCACCTGCTCGGGGTGCTCTAGCGCGCTCTTATTTCAGAGCCATGCCAGAGAGTTCTTATCGCCCACCAGCCGTTCAGGGTTCTTCCAATGGGTATTCAGGTCCTCCATATTCTTCTGGTTCTTATCTCAGTGTTATGCCGGAGAGTTCATACCGCCCGCTGGCCATTCAGGCTTCTTCTAGTGGATCTTCTGGTTTTCAGAGTTAACCATCTGGGCAGCAGGTCGCTATACCATATTGTTTTGAGTACGGAGACCTAGGTCACATGAGGAGGTACTGCCCCAGGCTTCGGGGCAAGGCTATACAGCAGGGACAGCAGCCCATGGTTCCAGCACCAGCGGCCCAGCCACCTAGAGGTGGAGGAAAGACCGGTAGAGGTCGTCCTAGAGGTGGAGGCCAGACAGGGAGAGGTCAGCCAAATGCTTCTCAGTCGGGCGGAGGCCAGGCAGCCGGCACTCCAGCCAGATTCTATGCTCTCCCGGCCAGGCCAGATGCATTGGCCTCAGATGCCGTTATCACAGGTATTATTTCAGTCAGCGGTAGGGGCGTTTTGGTATTATTTGATCTAGGATCTACTTATTCCTAGTTCTCCTCTCTGTTTGCTCATTTTCTGGTTACTTCTCCTGAGTTCTTGGGTGTTCCTGTTCATGTGTCCACTCTTGTGGGTGATTGTGTGGTTGTGGATTGGGTCTACTGGTCCTGCATGATTACTTTCTGTGGTTATGAGACTAGAGCAAGCCTTTTGTTGATTGATTTTGAGGTCATTTTAGGCATGGATTGGTTATCCCCATATCACGCCATCCTTGATTGTCATGCCAAGACTATTTCGCTAGCTATGCCAGGATTGCCGAGATTAGAGTGGAAGGGTTCCACGGCTGATACGCCTAAAAGAGTTATTTCTTTCTTGAAGGCTCGGCGCATGGTTGAGAAAGGGTGTTTGGCTTATTTATCTTATGTTCGAGACACCACCGCAGAGTCTACGACGATTGATTCAGTTCCAGTAGTCCGAGCATTCGCCGATGTTTTTCCTTCTGATCTTCCTGGCATGCCTCCGGATCGTGATATTGATTTTTGTATTGATTTGGCTCCAGGCACTCAGACTATATCTATCCCGTGAAGGAGCTGAATGAGCAGTTGGAGGAGTTGCTAGCTAAGGGGTTTGTTAGGCCCAGTGTATCTCCTTGGGGTGTACCAGTGTTGTTCGTAAAGAAGAAGGATGGGACTATGCGGATGTGCATTGATTACCGCCAGTTGAACAAAGTCACCATCAAGAACAAGTATCCATTGCCCCGTATTGATGATTTGTTTGACCAGCTGCAGTGCTAGGGTGTTCTCTAAGATTGACCTGAGGTCAGGGTATCATCAGCTGAAGATTCGGGATTATGTTCCAAAGACCGCATTCAGGACGAGATATGGCCACTATGAGTTCCTGGTGATGTCATTTGGCTTGAATAATGCTTCAGCGGCATTTATGGACTTGATGAACAGGGTGTTCAGACCTTATATTGACTCATTTGTTATCATCTTCATTGACGACATCTTGATATACTCGCGTAGCCTGGGGGAGCACGAGCAACATTTGAGAGTGGTGCTTCAGACCTTGCGAGAGCAGAAGCTTTATGCTAGGTTCTCCAAGTGTGAGTTTTGGCTAGAGTCAGTAGCATTCTTGGGTCATACAGTGTCAGGAGAGGGTATTAAGGTGGATCCCAAGAAGATCGAGGCAGTCCAGAGTTGGCCACGTCCTACTTCAGTGACCGAGATCAGGAGCTTCTTGGGGTTAGCAGGCTATTACCGGCGATTTGTGCAGGGCTTTTCATCTATTGCATCACCTCTGACTAGGTTGACCCAAAAGGGTGCCCTGTTTTATTGGTCCGATGATTGTGAGGAGAGCTTCCAGAAGCTCAAGACGACTTTGACTACGGCACCAGTTCTCGTATTGCCTTCCGGTTCAGAGATGTATATAGTGTATTGCGACGCTTCTCGCATCGCCTTGGGATATGTATTGATGCAGGAGGGGCGAGTTATTGCGNGGCGACCTGGGAGTCCGAGGAGGACATGCGGAGTCGATATCCCCACTTATTCAGCAGTCCAGGTACTTTTCTATGTTCGTTCGAGGATGAACATTTGTTTAAGAGGTGGAGGATGTAACGACTCGACTGGTTGTTTTGCATTTTCGAACCCCGTTCCCCTAAATAATACTTTCCGCACTTGCTTTAGCTAAATTATGACTTGCGGGGATGGGTGGTTCGGAAGTTAGAAGAGTTTTGAGGGAGATTAAGCCTAGTTGCTTCTTTAAGTTCT
>MU726705.1:76012-99251 GCA_026770625.1 Nicotiana glauca | reverse complement strand
AAATCACTTAAATAGTTAGAATTCAACCTTGTAAGCCCTTATTGACTAATCCTTATATTGTTTAACTAGTTCGTGCGCTTTCGGCTTCGCTTTAAGGGTTCGGGCTTGTTCTTGATAGTTGGAAGTGCGCTTCGGAGCGAGGCGAGTCTCCTTTCTAACCTCGTGTGGGGGAATTGTCCCTTTAGGACTAATAAATGATAAATTGCTATTACATGCGGGGGCTACGTACGTACTAGGTGACGAGAGTCCGTGCGTAGCTACTATGATATTAAATGTTTGGGTAGTTTAGGACCCACATCATGCTTAATGTACGATATCCATTATTTGAATTATCAAAATGATCTTTTATGATATGTTAAGAGACTAGAGAAGAACGAAAAGTGATCATACGAATATTGTTGAACCTTGTAAGGATTTCCTTGTGTATAAATGATGCCTTTGTGTGCATTCTTGATGTTTTAATTGATATTTGTGGATCGGGCCGATCGCCTCGGTGAAATAGATACATCTATGGAACGGGCCGCTCGACCCTCGGCAGTGCACACTTTATATTCTGTTGGAGCGGGCCGTCGACCTCGGCATTGTTGCGCATGATATATATATACACACATACATGCATGCTCGGGCTTAGAACTTTCCTGATTTATTGCTAATATTTGTAAAAGAGGGGAAAAAATGATAAAGGAAAAATGTGATTAAGAGCATGATTATGACTTCTATGATAACTGTCGTATAAATAAACTGTTTAGGCTCTAAATTGTACATCATTACTGTAATATTATCTTGACCTAGTGGGTATCAAGTCGACCTCTCGTCTCCATCTCTTCGATATTTAGGCGGGATACTCACTGGGTACATATTATTTATGTACTCATGCTACGTTTCTGTACTTAAATGTACAGGTTCTGAGGCCGATTCATCTGGTTACCGATCGGGCACGCACCAGTGAGCTTCGGCAGAGGCTTCTACGGTGAGTTGCTTCCCCTCCTACGCTGCTCAGCAGCCGAATGGAGTCTTATTGTATTTTGTTGTCTTTCTTTATTTCAGACAGTAGGATACATGTGTTTGTATATTCTACTAGATGCTCGTACTTGTGACACCAGGTCTTGGCACACACAGTGGTAGACGTTATTTTAGGATGTATAACTGTCTTTTCATTTTATTGATCCATACTGGTTCATGATTTTAAATTGGGAAAACTTCTATCATAATGGTTTTTAGTAAGGGTAAATTAGGATTTAATTATTCTTCCGTGTTGGCTGGCCTGACAAATGGTGTCGGGCGCCATCAGACCTATTATGGAAAATGGGTCGTGACACAAATAGTCTCTTGTGTATGAGTGTCGGTGTATTTTGATTCTTATTACATAACCATGGACACAAATAGTCCTTTATCTTTGTGGAAAAGGGCCACTTTTTATCACATCAAATGAAACACATCCCAAACTAACGGAAAGCTTGTTATTTTAACATAAATGTGCTGAACTAAATAGCAAAACGATGAAGAAATCAATCATCTTTGGCTTGCCCATTTGAAAAGATAACATGAGAAACCCTTGACAAGATCAAACACTTACCTTATCTAATGGCCAAAATTCAAGATCCAGAGAAATCTCCAGCAAAAAACTCCCCGGAGAGAAGGAAGACACCGGAGAAATGGAAGTTGCCGAAAAAAAGACAGAGACCGGGATCGTATTTGAAGTTCAGAGAGAAACGGGTCATTTTTTTGAGTGCACATAGAGTGGAAGAGAAAGCGTTTGTCTTGTGTTTAGGTTTTGGGAGTTTGACGGGTCTGTTTGGGCGCCTAAAATGGGTTAGCGTTGGGCTAATTATTTTAACGGGTTGAAATGGGTTTAGCCCAGAATGACCCATTAATAAAATTCTTTCATGCCCAACCCATTATTTGCTGGGATGGTTGGACGAGTTAGTTGGGTTTGGGCTCAAAATGTTACCCCTACTCATAGGCACACAATTGTGAATACTCACATGTAATCGCGAAGCTCAAGCTTCCACCCCAGGCCAAACCCGATACACAACGCGTTCACGACCCTCACCGAAGCACACACGAGGCCCACTGAACCCCGTCCAATCATATCAACAAGTCTTCATACCTTAAATCGAATGGCTCAACACAGATAAGCTTTATATCAGGGGAAACATTTTTCAAATATGCCGCAATTCCAGCTATAAGACCCCCTCCACTAATAGGTACAAAGACTGCATGTATTTCATCCTTGATTTGGCGACTAATCTCCATTCCAATTGTACCTTGTCCTATTATAATATCTGGGTGATCAAAAGGAGGGACGAATTTGCGGCCTTCTGCTTTGGCCTGAGCTTTCGCATATGCTTGAGCTTCATAATATGTGCCCCCTTTGCGAATGACAGTAGCACCCAATCTCTCAACGGATTTCCACTGCGCGGTAGAAAAGAGTACGGAGTTAAAACATTGGATAATCACCGAATTAAAATAACAGAATGAACTCAAATGGAAGCTATAAAAACCAAGAGAGTCATTCAACAATCCTAACTTTAATTTCTGGTGTAGTAACAGGCATCACAATCACAGCATTGCAACCAAGTCTCTAGGCAGCTAGTGCAACACCTTGTGCATGATTTCCAGCCGATTAGCATATAACTCCCTTTTCTAACACCTCTCTAGGGAGCTTTGCCATCATATGGTAAGATCCTCTGATCTTGAATGAGAAGACCCGTAGATATGAGTGTATGACAATGTTACTAAGACTACTCCAATGTAAAAGATTTGTATTTCCAGCTACAAGAACTTCCTCTCTTTCTTTTTTTTTGGAATGGAAATATCAACAACATAAGAAATATAGAAGAGGAACAAGCATTAAACTTTCTAAATCAAAAGTTAGAGAGGATTGACAAAAGACACAAAATTTGATAAATCCAGAATGTATAAAAACTAATGAACTTGCTCCCTTTGGCCTAGGATACAGAAATATAAAGATGAGCTGAATAAGAAAATAGGCAGGCTCTCGTTAGACAAATTCAGAATGCCATTGCATGTTTTCTTTTTTTCATTCAGAAATTTTATACTCGATCTATGGCTCAAGGGGTAGGCTAGTAAAGCATTTGCTTTAGGCCTCCTAAGTTTTGGGGGCCCAAAAATAATTTTAACTATGAATTTTCTATCTTATTTTTACTTAGAAAATATTGAAATTTATACAAACTCTTTATAAAAGTAGAAATAAGGACTGTCTATTTTTTAACAATAGAAATATTTTAGAACTTTGAATTAGAATGTTCAAATCTTCATATTGGTAAATAATATTTTTTACAATAAGATCCATGGTAACATTGTAAATTCGTGGCTAACATATTGCAACTTGAATTTTCTTACCAATATAAATATTAGTACTACGTATTATATTTTGTAAGATAACTAAATTATAGACAAAAAGAAAGGAAAAACCCAAAGTAAATATTAGTATTACATTTTGTAAGATAACTACAATCTATCTATATAGAATAGGAGAAGCAAAAGCACTATATTAAGACAAATGTCTTAACCACAAAAAGGTAAGTGGTATTGTTAAGACAAAATAAACTACTTTTCTAACTAATATTTTTTTTGAATTTTGAATTTTAAATTAATTGGTTATACTACTTGAATGAGTAAATATAGATATCTTATAATTATCAATAAAAAATGAAAATACCAAAAAATATTCTACTCATTCAAATTGGAGTTTTAAATTATTTTACAATAAAAAAACAAAAACTCAAAAGCTACCAATTCAAATTGGAGAGTAATTCTTCCAAAAATAGTAGTAGTATTAGTAGTAGTAGTGGGTGTGTTATATAGGAGTAGTTATTATACTAAATTGATAATTTATTAATAATTCATATATCAATTTAACAATATTAAGTAATGAATAATATAATTTTATATATATATATATATATATTAAAAGGAGAGAAAAAAGCTCTCTCTTTAAGCCAAATGGCAGCCTAAAAAATTACCACATGGCATAATTGGTTACTAATTAGTTATTTAGTTTATAATTAGTTATTGGTTACTTATTTTTTAATTTAAATAGATATAAAACTGCAAAATTTAAGTCCCACTACTTCACATCTCCCCACTACTTTACATATCCAAAATGATCACACGTTTAATTAGCCTTTATATATAGACAAATGTAGTGTTCTTATGATAATTCTTATCATTGTTTAAAAAACCAGTGAATGAACTAACCAACAGCCATCATCAAATTCACTCTCAAGTTCATTTGTCGGTTAGTACAAATATTCTTGCCTTTACTACATTTATCTTCTTCACGTGTTGCTTTCAAATGAAATATACAGTATTTTTTTTAAGCTTTAGAATAGAGGATGGCCGTCACTTTAGTAGTGAAACTCGATTTTAATTTTACACCTTCAACTGTCTTTTTAAACACTCAAACATCCAAACTCGCCACCCCAATTATATTTGTTACGCTTACTGTTTCTAATTTGATTAAATGGCTACAATTAATTACAGTTATCACGTTTTGACACTTCATGTAACTATTGCAAAATTACAAATTTTTCCTCGCAAATTCTTCTCATCTCCTTTATCATTTGTAAAAAACTAGCACAAACTTATTTGTATTATTGTGTTGGCGTCAAGGAAGCTTTATATCCCGTACACATATTTTTCCTTCAAAAAGTTTAACTATTTTTTTTTAAAAGTTTGTATAAATCCTTCATTATTTCCAATTTATATGCATTTCCTATATTATCACATGAATTTATTATAGCGATTCTTATTTTTTTATTCCTCTTATTTCAGATATGGCTAAGGAAGGACTGATTCAAATTACTCCAAGATCGACTTACCAAATACAGCAAAGGGGACAACGTATAAGGTCTCGCCGTCGCAGCATTTTTTCGTACAATAAATCTGACTCAAGGGCTGAAGTTATCAGGAAAATCCCAACATCCATACAAAATAAGTTACGAGACCAAAGGGCAAGAAGAAGGGAAAAAGATAAAAAATTTAGTGAGCTACGACCTTCATTAGACGAAAAAATTAGAAATTATCAAATTAGACGAGATCATCTCATTGATTCTATAGATAAAATTATATTGACAGATTGGGAAGCTTTAATCATTTTGGTAGACTCACTTGGTCAACCGTTAGGTTCAATTTTAATTGACATGTATCACGAAGTTTGGCCAAGCGAACCATTTTGGGTTTATGTTGTTAAATTTGAAGCTGAGTGGGAAAACTATTTGTATAACTACCTTTAAATTTTTATTTAATGACAGTTCATTATTTGTTTGCAACATTATCTATCATTTTATTCGATTTTTTTGTTAAGAGTATAACATTAAATTTATAAAATTATGGAATAACACTAAATTATTCATTTATTATAAGCCAACTGTAACAACGTAGACAATTTTTTGAATAAGAAAATACATAAATAAATTATTAATTTCCGCTCTTTACTTCATTATATATAATTCTCCTCTATATTAATACGTACCAACGTATATTAATTCATACGTACCAACATATATTACTCTTAACAAAATTCATGTATTTCTTTTAGAATAACTCCTTCTTAATTCGATTGCTAATTTTAATTGTAATAAATATACTTTTATTATCTGTTTAAACTCTTCTTTTCTAAAAATTAATTCGCGCATCGCGCGGGGTACTATACTAGTATATATTAAAAGGAGAGAAAAAAGCTCTCTCTTTAAGCCAAATGGCAGCCTAAAAAATTACCACATGGCATAATTGGCTACTAATTAGTTATTTAGTTTATAATTAGTTATTGGTTACTTATTTTTTAATTTAAATAGATATAAAAAACAAAAATAATAAAATATAATAAAAAACTACCATATATATTAATTGGTTATTTTATTTGGATTAATAAATATAGATATCTTATAATTAAATATAATTCAAAAACGTAAAATAAATATAAAAAAATAACTACCCATTCAAATTGGGTGGGAGTAGTTTCAAGTTTGAGTTTTTAAATTATTTTTAAAACAAAAGCAAAAAAAAAATTACCTATAAAAAACGAAAAAAAGAAGAAAAACTACCCATTCAAATTGGGAAATAGTTTCAAATCGGTGTTTTAAAATAAAAACAAAATTAAAAAAATTATGAATTACCAATTCAAATTGGGGAATAGTTTCAAATTGGAGTTTTAAAATATTTTAAAATAAAAAAACGAAAAATCTATTTATATATAATATACATATAAAAGAACGAAAATAATAAGATAAAATAAAAAATAAACAAACAAAATTAATTTGAAATAATGAATTACCAATTCAAATTGGGGAGTAGTTTCAAATTGGAGTTTTAAAATTAATTTGAAATATATGTGTGTGTGTGTGTGTGTGTGTGTGTGTGTGTGTGTCAACTGGTTACTTTATTTGGATTAATAAATATAGATATCTTATAATTAAAGATAACAAAAAAACAACAAAAAATAAATATATAAAAAATAACTACCCATTTAAATTTTGTGGGAGTAGTTTCAAGTTTGAGTTTTTAAATTATTTTAATATTAAAATCAAAAATAAAATACTTATAAAAAAACGAAAAAAGAGAAGAAAAATTACACATTCAAATTAGGAGGTAGTTTCAAGTTGGAGTTTTAAAATAAATAATGAAATTAAAAAAATAATGATTTACCAATTCAAATTGGGGAGTAGTTTTAAATTGGAGTTTTAAAATTATTTCAAAATAAAAAAATTAAAAATCTATTTATATATATATATATATATATATTATATATATAATAATAATAAAATAAAATAAAAACTACCATATATATATAAATTATTTACTTTATTTAGATTAATAAATATAGATATCGTATAATTAAACATGATAAAAAAAATGACGAAAAATAAATATATAAAAAATAACTACCCATTCAAATTGGGTGGGAGTAGTTTCATGTTTGAGTTTTTATTTTTTTTTTAAAGAAAAGGCAAAAAAAAATTTACCAATAAAACAACGAAAAAAGAGAAGAAAAACTACCGATTCAAATCGGGAAGTAGTTTCAAGTTGGAGTTTTAAAATAATTTTAAAATAAAAAATAAAATTAAATAAAAGAATGAATTACTAATTCAAATTGGGAAGTAGTTTCAAATTGGAGTTTTAAAATTTTTTTAAAATAAAAAAATGAAAAATCTATTTATATATATAATACTATATAATATAATATATGTATAATATATGATATATAATATATAATATATATAATAGGAGAGTTAAAGAAATCTATATCTATTTATATATAATAGAAGAGGAAAAGAAATGTTATAATGACAA
This sequence comes from Nicotiana glauca, assembly GCA_026770625.1. Taxonomy (NCBI): domain Eukaryota; kingdom Viridiplantae; phylum Streptophyta; class Magnoliopsida; order Solanales; family Solanaceae; genus Nicotiana; species Nicotiana glauca. The sequence continues at coordinate 91,934 of MU726705.1, read as the reverse complement.
GTGTCATAATTTCTATTAACAATATAATTATACGAAATAGTGGACAATATGATAAATAAAAATACATAACGAAGAATTATTTGATGACTATATAAGTCCCTTTAATTTAAAGGAGATTTTATTTATTAAAATTTGGACAATATCTATTCTAATCTATTTATATATAATAGAAGATGCAAAGAAATGTTATAATGACAAGTGTCATAATTTCTATTAACAATATAATTATTCGAAATACTGGATAATATAATAAATAAAAATACATAACGAAGAAATTATTTAATGACTATATAAGTCCCTTTAATTTAATGGAGATTTTATTTATTAACATTTAGACAATATCTATTCTAATTATAATGACAAGTGTCATAATTTCTATTAACAATATAATTATTCGAAATACTGGATAATATAATAAATAAAAATACATAACGAAGAAATTATTTAATGACTATATAAGTCCCTTTAATTTAATGGAAATTTTATTTATTAAAATTTAGACAATATCTATTCTAATTATATAGAATAGGATAATAAAATCATTGTGATAATTCCAAATGTAACATCGAAAAATTAACAAAGTGATAAATAAATTTTTTAATATTGATTGCGCATCGCGCGAATACGACTACTAGTATAGATAAAACAAAAAGAAAATAAAAGGCCCCTTATTAAAATTTAGCTTTAGTCCACGAATTTTATTGAAACGTCCTTGCTTTACTTCCACAAGGTAGGTATAAGGTTTGCGTAACAAGAACCTATATTGTGGGAATACAATGGATACATTATTATTATTGTTATATTAAATTTTGTAGTTGGTCAAACATATTTACACAAAATGAGACAGAGGAGTGCAGAAAACCAAAAAAATAAAAGATAATACTCTAAGTATTTGTTTCGGTTAAAAAATTAAATTAAGATATTGAAGTTCAATAGAGTATTAACTAAAATTGAGCTATTCAGATCCATAAATTTGTTCACACAGTAACTCAATTACAAACAAGTGTACTAATGGAACGAATTTGAAGCTCATCCAAACAAATAAGCAATATATACGAGGAATTAGTCAACAATCATGTATCTACACACGTGCATGCATGTAAATTGCTAGAGTGAACTCAAACTGATAACAAAAAAAAAACAAAAAAAACTCAACAAACTGAAAATCTAAACAGACTTTAGTTTGGTGCTGAGACCGGCATTTAGAAAAATTTCAGGCCATTTACCATTGTTTAAAGGGTACTTTGTTATATTATAAACTATAAAGTATAAAGAAAATCAAGATTTTTCTTTCGGAGAAAACAAAAATGGACAGATCGGACTCCACCATTGGTTCCTCATCCGACGAACACCATTCCATTTACCCAGATGAACCGTTGAAGGCTGTTCCCTTTGTTCGCATTCTTTGGATTGATAATTCTGGGATACATAGATGTCGTGTAAGCTTTTAATTAACTTGTGGTTTTATGTTAATTACTTCTTTTTGTTTTAATATTTCGAATGAATTAATGCTAGAGATTACAATTGTTTAATTTTATGCATTTCAATCCGTGATTCATTTCTTGATTGACATACTAAACCGAACAAAATCAATCCAAAAATAATTACGGAGTAATTTAGATTTTTTGTTAAGTCACTGATAGATATCAAATTATATGAATATTTGGTCGCAAAAAATACTAAAGTTGAATGAAGAGAAGAGTCCCCACCGATTCCTTTAGCTACTGTTTTCTAGCTAATTTAACTATGGAATGATACTGGACTAAAGGGGAATGTGGAGAGAATTTTTTTTTGTTGCAAGATATCTGATCAGAGACACCAGCTGATTTATATTTTCTAATTTTGTTCCTATTTAATAAATTTGAAAAAAATTAGTGTGGTTAAGAATAAATGCTATAACAAATTATGATTAAGAATAAATATAGATAATTCAATTAAATTACAAGCAGAAAACACGAAATAGAGATTTCTTTGCCAATAATCATAGGAAGCTCAAAAGTGTCTAGTAGTTTCAGAGATAGAAACTAGAATTCGAGTTAAAGTGAATTCTAGAATGTTCTTTCGACAGAGAGCAGATGCTGAGATTTTGACGGTGGGCTCGCGGCGATTACTGGGTAAACGGGTCTAAAATTTGACGGCGAAGTTTGCTGAAAAGCGAAAACTAATTATTTGGAGAATCAGTTAGTTTTTCAGTAATTGAGAGAAAGAGGCTTTTGATATTTATTGAATTTTGTGCAGGTAATTCCAAAAGAACGCCTGGTCTTTGTGAAAGAGCATGGTATAGGGTTAAGTCCAGCATGTTTAGCAGCACTCAGTTCAGTATCTAATGCTCCAGCAGAGGATTCTGGTCTCAACTATACGGGCATGATCAGAATTATTCCTGATTTATCTACCAGATGCAGAATCCCTTGGTACTACTTCAAACCTGTTTATAAATACTTGATATGTTCTGCCTTTTTTCTTTGTTCTCCTGAATTTAAGTCTTAATTTTAGCTTACTGCGTACACACTACCCTCCCCAGACCCACTAGTGAGATTTTATTGGGTCGTTGTTGTTGTTGTTGTATGTTGTAGGTTGTCTTTATAGATTTCCTTTGTACTAAATCATAGTATATGATAAGACCTCTTCGTTTATTTGAATGGTTAGCTATGTCGGATTTTGTCAACTTTTGTCTGTGCTGTTTCTCATAAACAATACAATTTTTTTTCAAGTTCGTGCATTGTTGTAACTCTTAGAAAATCATTTTCAGGATCATTTTCTATGTTTGGTTGAGTATAAAAGTAGGTGACATACAGCAACTGTACTAGGTGTAGGATGTGTTATGAGAATAATTTTCTTAAAAGTTGATAATAATGTCTAATTATTGGTTAAAGTGAGATTGAATAAGAGTTAACGTATGGTATGTGGTCAGTTACACAGTCACTAATAGGAAGTTTAACATAATGGAGTGAAACTAAATTGGATTTGAGATAACATTATTGAGTATATTCTGAAATTATGCGTATAATAGAGGGGAAAAGAGAAAACCAATAATCAAGAGGAAATCTGGGTATATATCATCCCAACAAATCATTTTCCAGCATAGAAGAGTTCTTCTTTTTCTGCTCAGAAACATCAATTTTGGCTCTTTTTAGTGTAGTAATATGTTTTTAGTACATATCCTTCTAAAACTTCCTAATGAATACGAATGTGTGAAAGATTGATCTCACAAAAAGAATACAACACAGTAAATAGTATCATCATTTTTCAGCAGCAGATCGATATGTAATTCTTTTAAAGCTCTCTTTCTTATATCTTTACAGGAAACTGCTGCAGAGGGTAAAGAAAAGGAGATGTTAAGAATAAAGACAAAATGATGGAAGTAAGATAATACTTCAAGAATATAACTTCTCCATCCAGGCATAGAAGAATTATCAAGTGAATCTTACTCGGATTTGCGAGCTTTCTCTTTGAACTGCTCCTGCATGTGTCTGACTAGATCATCACTAGTCTCCATACTGCCATCTCCTCGCTTACGGACAACAATATTCAAAATGCTGTCTAAACCTAAAATCCTATTAGAGTTCAAAGACTGCTTTTGTTGGAGAGCCAAGTTATCATCTTTCATTTTAATTTCATTTCTCGATATCCGCTCATACAAAGATCTCAAATAATCCTCTGGCAAATCCTTTCCATCATCAATTCCGCGATTGTTCCTTAAAAAATCATCAGCTGACATCTACAGAATAATGGGATATCAGGCCAAATTACTGAAAACGGGCATAAACAAATAGTCATCTCCTGCAAAACAAAAAGCATACCTTCGTTTTGACCATAGGATTATGGGCATCAGTGTTAAGCAATATAACTGAATAAGCAAGGACATAGGCAGTGTCTGCACTACTAAAAGCCTTTGGATTGCATTTACAGTACCGTTCAGCAAACTTTTCCATGATTCGATCAATCTTCTGTGCCTCACCAGGCAATCTGAATCCTTGTAGAAAGGCCCTGATGGCTTCATCGAACTCCTTTCCTTGGAAATCAAAGGATTCCACATACGCTCCGCAACCTCCATACTATCGTCTTTCCAGTTTATGTTTTGTATTTGTTACTAAACTCAATTATGCAAGAGCTGTAATTGTGAAGTATGAAAAACTGATGCGTTTTTCTCTTCATGAAATAATGTGATATATTTTAAGAATGTGAAGGAAACACAGAGAACATCAATGCAGAGTATCTTGTAGTTGATTTGTCTACAATTGTACAGACATTGTGTCCGACTATTCCGTTGTTTATTTCTGAATTTATAGATCACTGTGTGGCGAAGTTCAAGTGAGATAACAAGTTTAATCCTAACTTGGTCAGATTTTAATTTTTCCTACCATTATTGTTGCAATGGCAGAAACATAGTAATCATGTTTAGTGTGTATCTTTTGATCCAGGGAAAAGAAGCAGGAAATGTGCTTAGCTGACATGGTAACTAAACCTGGTAATCCATGGGAATATTGTCCAAGAGAAGTGTTTCGGAAAGTCTCTAAACTTTTAAAAGATGAATTTGACTTGGTATGTCTAATATCTTTTGTGCAAGAATTAGAAAGTCTTACTTGGTATGTCTAATATCTTTTGATCTGATGCATATTGACATGTTTCAGGTTGTGAATGCCGGCTTTGAAATTGAATTTTATCTTTTGAAGAGTGTGATGAGGTAGGTATTTTGTTTTAGAGTTTCTCATCTTTAAAATGTTACACTAAATTTGTATAAACAAAATTATAAAGGAACGGCAAAGAAGATTGGGTGCCAATTGATAAGACCTCTTACTGTTCTACATCAGCATTTGATGTTGCATCCTCTATATTAGAAGATATCAACACACATCTTCAAACAATGAATATTTCAGTTGAACAGGTAAGTTTTGCATTTCCTTGAATGCTTGCTTGCAAATTGATGTTTCTCATGGTGTCTATGCATGCAGTACTGCATATACTAGGAGCTTTTAGCATGCATTTCTCTATTTATTTTCATGAAAAAGCTTGACTGTTTGTGTAATGTATTGGTACCTTTCTTAATGATAGAACTACATGAACTAATATTTTTATACTGAAACAATACATTCAAAGAGACTAGGTGTATGGAAGAATACAGAGCTTTTTATACAACATTAACGATCTCAGCGAGAGAAGAGTCTTTGCTAACAAATTAAAGTTGATTGTTTATCGGAGCATATCGAACTTATAAATCTGCTGAAGTAACTTTTTCAAGACGTCTATACTTGGTATGAGCTTGTTGTGCAAGAACATAAGATAGATAAATTATACTAATATTGCCATGGTAATAGTAGAAATAGATCAAAGTTGTACGAGGAGAAGAGAATCCACCTCCCAATAGCAGTATGTGCGAGAGAGAGAGAGCTTACATTGGACAAAGTAGTCATTTAATTATATTCCTAATATTTAGCACTTTAAATCAACTAAAAATTTATTTAATATATTTTTCCTTATTTTGAACTATGTAAAATGTACTAACATTTAATGCTTTAAAATCAATTAATTAAGACTTTACCTTGTATACTAACAATAAAATCATTAAAGATCACGTTGAAAAGGAAAACTATTTTGTAATTTGATCATCATTAAACTTGTATTTAAGTTATACGTTTTAATGATCAAAACACTCTTTTTCACTCAAGTCCGATAGTTTTGGTTAGTTGTCGTTTCTTTTCTACTTTGTTTTGCCTTTTGTTTTGGTTGTGATTCAAGCCTTATTCGTAGTGATCTTTTTTTTTTTGCTTTCTTTTCTTTATTTTGTTTTGTTAGTAATTTTAGTCTCATAATCCCATGTAACTATAATATGATTGATGAAAAATCCAAATCTTTTTAATTTTGAATTACATAATTGAGTAATTTTTTGATTGATATTTTTTGTTGGTTACATTGTATTGAAATATTTTCTTTATTAAGTCTTTTAAAGTTCTGTGTTTGATAGAAATTATCAATTATAACTCACAAGTTAACCCTGAGGGGTAGCTCAGCTGGTAAAGGCCTGAGGACAAAGTCTTTCAGGTCGCTAATTCGAGCCCCCGCAGGGCCATTGGAGGGCATTACAAACCGGCCGCGTTTCCAAGGGCCCGTGGAACTAACCGTGCACCCGCATTGAAACAGCGGGACCGGGTGGGTACAGCTAGTCGGGTTCGCAAAGCGATGCCCGGAAACAACGGTTAAAAAAAAAAAAACTCACAAGTTCTTGGTTGGAGGTTTTTTTTGGTCACGGGTTGGAGGATTTCTAAGTACTCCTTTGTGCCTTGAATGTGAAATCCAACAAGGTTTGATTTAATCTTATAGAGTTTTACAAGTAAAATGAGGGATTCAATTTCATCTACTGAACAGACAACAACAACAACAACAACAACTACCCAGTAAAATCCCACAAAGTGGGGTCTGGGGAGGATAATATGTACGCAGACCTTACCCCTACCCTGAAAGGGCAGAGAGGCTGTTTCCAAAAGACCCTCGGCTCAGAAAAAGAAAAGGAAAAGAGAAGAAGACAATTCATTAGTCACTTCAGTCGAAACCATAATAGTAACAGAAGCATAACAACCAACAAATAAATGACATGTAATAACATTAACCAGAAATTAAGGCCCCGTGCTAAGATAGATCAAGGATAAAGTGAATTCAACATAGACTGCAAGCTATCTAAGATCAATCCTAATCCAACCCCGCCTCAACCCCGGAATAAAGTTCGCAAAGCTCCACTACCCCTACCCTACAACCCTAATGCTTGACCTCCAAACATTCCTATCAAGGGCTATGTCCTCAGAAATTTGCAGTCGGGCCATGTCCTGCCTGATCACCTCTCCCCAGTGCTTCTTAGGCCTCCCTCTACCTCTCCGCCCACCACAGCCAACCGCTCACACCTCCTCACCGGAGCATCAAGGCTTCTTCTCCTCACATGCCCGAACCATATGAGCCTCGCTTCCCGCATCTTATCATCCACAGGTGCCACGCCTACCTTCTTCCGGATATCCTCATTCCTAATCTTGTCTATCCTAGTGTGCCCGCACATCCACCTCAACATCCTCATCTCTGTTACCTTCATCCTCTGGATATGGTAGTTCTTAACCGGCCAACACTCTGCCCCATACAACATGGCCGATCTAACCACAGCTCTATAAAACTTACCTTTGAGTAACTGTGGTACTTTCTTGTCACACAAGACTCCCGATGCAAGCCTCCACTTCATCCAGCCCGCCCCTATACGGTGAGTGACGTCCTTGTCGATCTCACCGTCCCCTTGGATCATCGACCCAAGATACTTGAAGCTATCTTTCTTGGGGATGACCTGAGATCCAAGCCTCACGTCAATGCCTACTTCCCTCGGCTCAGCGCTAAACTTGCACTCCAGGTACTCAGTCTTAGATCTGCTCAATTTAAAACCCTTAGACTCGAGGGTCTGTCTCCAAACCTCCAATCTCTCGTTAACACTGACCCTCGTCTCGTCAATAAGAACTATGTCATCAGCAAATAACATGCATCATGGCACATCCCCTTGAATATGGCGAGTCAATGCATCCATCACCAAGGCAAATAAGAACGGGCTAAGCGCAGAGCCTTGGTGCAATCCCATAACAACCGGAAAGTCCTCCGAGTCGCCTCCCACAGTCCTAACCATGGTCTTAGCCCCGTCATACATGTCTTTGATTGCTGTTAGTCTTCCGGTACGCTCAGGTGTTCTTTATGATTCAATCACATAGTGCTCTTTTTTGTTTGCTAATTATAATAACTTAGTTTGTTCCACGATGTTTGGGGAAAGAGTCTAAGCCGGCTCGAGGTTCTAACACCGAATTAGGGTAGAAAAACTCTAATTTTTGTTATTTCACTCTAAATATGAATACAGAAAACACACACATTTACATAGCTACACAATTCTAAAAGTTACACACTCTTTGGCAGTTGAAGATTTTTTAGAAGGCTATAATAGAAATTGCAAAGAGGAACAAAAAAAAAAAGAAAAGATTTTGATGGGGGGGGGGGGGTTTCATAACTGTACAAGTTTCATAACTGTACAAGTTTTAAAAAAAAAATTAAAAATTCACATTTGGAAAGTTTCTAATATATCTTCCTGGTAGTGTTGTGCAACATCCCTTGATGAACCTTCAACTATATCTAATACAAATGTGACATTTATTTTAGTGTCAAGTGATATTTATCAATAATTTGTTCTTCTTGTATTTAATTTTTATTAATCGACGCGAAGAACACGTGCAACACACGTACAGTAAAACTAATTATACTAATATTGCCATGGTAATAGTAGAAATAGGTCAAAGTTGCACGAGAAAAAGAGAATCCACCTCCCAGTAGCAGTAGTGCTAGAACTGGATTCAAGAGAATAAGTATGCTGAGGTAGGATATCAATGGAGGGACAAGCTGCCCAATCCTTGTCATTGTAGCATTCTAGATGATCAATAGAAAACCTGCACATCACCAGCCGTGGTTTTTGAATGAGTTGAAGAAGACTGTAGATTGGAGAATAATGTTTTTGAATCAAGATATGAGCATTCACAAGTAAAGTAGACAATGAAACTAGTTAATTAGAACTCATGCAAAAAGAGAAAAGAATGTATCTCCTGTCCAGATAACATGTGAATGCATATCTAAAAATAATAACGTTTTGAATATTGTCATGGTTTACGAGGATAATTGCTTCATGAACAACATCAACCCTCTAGACTCTAATAAAAGGGAAAAAGAATAGCATGTTTCATGTGACACATTTATTCGTAGTTACATAGATATACATATCATGAGAATGCACTGTCTGGAATATAAGCTGCATATGTTTTACCTGCAGTAAGACAGAAATAACCCATATATTATCTCCTATGCAAATTTTCAGTTCAATAAAGAATGCTCCTCTTATTATTATCTCCTTCAAATTTGCAGCTACATGCAGAAACTGGGAAAGGTCAGTTTGAAATCGTCCTGGGATATGCGGAGGCTGGTACAGCAATTGCTAGCTTAATTTATGCACGTGAAGTCATCAGATCAGTTGCAAGGCAACACGGGCTGCTGGCAACTTTTGTTCCAAAGTAGGTAGCAGAATTGCCAACAACACCTTTAGGTGCATTTCCCTTTCTAGATTTAAGTTGTATGCACTGATGATGAAAAATATAATGAGTTTTACACAATCATATCACTTAAAAGTTATTAATAATTAATTTGCAATAGTAAGTACTGATTGATAACCCAAAATATGGTAAATTAGCTATCTGCCATAACCGGTTCAGCTCAATTACACCAATAGTGCATAAGTGCTACTATGAGTGTGTAATTTAAATCTTTGTTTTAGTTGTTGATCCAGACATGCTTTTGCTTCTTGTTGAGTGCTACCACTATAGTGCTTCTACTTCTGCTTTTATATTTTTCTTTATTAGGTGGAGGTGTTATGTATGATCTTTCTACTAAGAAACATGAGTAAGATTAATACCTTATTTTTCATACTTTTCCATTTCTTACTTTGATTTGTGCATGTGTGCAATATTTGTTAGGGTGATTACTGATGTTTCTTTACTTTATTGACTGACCAAGTGTTGTGAGCTAGTGAAATATTGTTCATCAAGAATGGTGCACAGTTGAGAAACTTTTACTGTAGCCAGTTGGTGGATGTTTGCTTGTTTTAAGATTAACATGTTTTCAGGATTGTTTAAGAACAATGGATTTTCGATTAAGTGGTGAAGTTGAGATTATTCCCATTCTCGCTTTCTGATAAAGCAAGAAATGTGGTTGAAATCTTAACTTGCTGGTTCTATCATCTTGTGTTGGCTTTTAAGAACTTGGTCTCCCTTATCATAATCTTTTGTAACTCATGCCAAAATACTCAACTTTTGAAGCAGTTGCTTTTTTGCATGTTTTTCTGCAGTTGAAAATTATTCGCACTGCAGTTTTTTTTTATCAGTCAGTAATTTTCTTGCCATTATGCCTTTTAACATGTACCTTACTTGATTCCTATTAATCTACTAACAACTCCATCATTCTTCTTTCCTTCACAACCCTTTAAACCCCATAGTGAAAGAAGCTTGTGATTAGAAAGAGCTATATCAATATTGAGAAATGGAAAAAGAACATGTATCTTTGACTTTGATACTAAATAAATGGAAATGTTTCTCAACTAGAGAAGGCGAGATAACATACCGGCAATACTATGTAGTTTACTCTTTTTGGAGAAGGTTCATAATGTTATATGCATGATGTTATTTTTTCTCAAATAATTGAACAAAAAGGATAAGTGGTGGTCTTTCTGCATTATTTGCTGAAGTTACTTCTCTGCCATAGATTTTCCTTACTTTTGAATTAACTTCTCAAGTACAAAGCACTCATATACTTTCTTTTGGAGATTTCTAGCAAGGCCCCATTTCCAGAATTTCTACTGCTGGAAATTATTGCTAGTGAATGGTGCCTCCCAGTATGTGACATTTGGCCCTCTTTGTCTAGGTTTGCAGAAGATGAAGATGGTTCTGGATCACATGTTCATATCAGTTTGTCTAGAAACGGAGACAATGTTTTTATCGCATCTGGTGAATCAAAATATGTGATGTCCAAGATTGGGGAAGCGTTCATGGCTGGGGTTTTAAATCATCTTCCTGCCATATTAGCTTTTACTGCAACACATCCTCTTAGGTTAGAGATTATCTATAATTCTTGGTGTCCTGCTTCTTTTCCATTAGTGGTGTCAAAATTTACTCAATTGGATTGAAAATATTTTTCTTAGCGGGTCAATTTAGGCACAATCCAAACTAATCCATCTAAAGTTTGGGTCAATTTATTTTATATAGGTAACCTGAGTTGACCCGTAAGAAAACTTGTCAAGGCATAGAAAAAGAAAGGTCTTTTGGTTCGGTTTGTTAGATATTGCCATAATAAAGGAAAAAAAGCATATTTCTCTCTTTATTTAGTTGGGCAATAAAACGAATTATAGCAAACAAACATATTAAAATAGTTTGCGTTGGGTGGGTTGGATTATGACAGCATATACTGAGTCCAAATTGATCAAACACATCTTTATCCAATCAAACTTTGGACGGGCTGTGACTCGACCTGTTTATTGATTTAATCCATTTTAACCTGTCCAACTTTAGCCCAAACCACACATTTGATACCTCTAATTTCATTTGTATATTGGTGATCAGTTACTTGGTGATTGCTTTATGGTTTCATAAGAATACTATTTCTTTGAAATGAGCATACTTTTATTATGGAAAATTCTCTTTACGTTGTGACGAATCCACAACACCCTTGGCTGTTGTAGCAACTATACTGCTTCCTTTTTCATTTTTATTCTTTTGTCAGCATTAATGGAAACCTTGAAAATTGTAGCATCTCTATGAAAATTGCAATGAGTTGATTAATTAAGTTCTTGTCAATGGTTCTTCTGTTATGAAAATTCAATTGTTTTGATTCAATGTTTAAATTGTGAACAATTTTCCATAAATTTTGTTTACTAATGCAGATATGTTTGAAGTTATGGTATCAATAATTAAATGTTTCATGATGAAGGCTTATAGGTTCTTGAAGACTTAAAACATGATAGAGTAAGTGAAAAAATTGCATGAAATTATACTTAATGGAATCTCTATTTCCTTTATAAAGATGTACAATATTTTTTCTTCGACTACTATGATCTGAAGATGAAAGTTGTATTTATATTTATACTATTATCACTTCGAGCTTCCAAATAGACATGTTTCTAGTTAAAATCACTAAAAACAATAGGATAATTTGTCTTGTCAGAATTTCTAAAAAGTTTGTAATAAGACTTTAAGGTGTTAGATGTTTGAACGAGGTATTTTGTATAATATACTTTATTTCCTGAAAATCTTCAAGTAGAAGTTACATTTATAAGATTAAACTTTTGTTTCCGAGAGAGAACTTTTTGGAATACACTTTAAAATGCTTAGAGCTTAAAGCAAGCAAATGATAGAGGTATAAAAAATTAGTTCCATTTCTAATTTTCACGAGGGTTATTGCAGAAAGGTTTAACAATTAAGATACTTGTTGGTTTAATTTTTTAAGTGCACAAAAACTTAAATATCACAGTTAAGGAGAATCACCAATTTTGGCACTATGTTAATACTATAAATTTCTTTTAATGGAGTGGTACCAAGTAATTAGAGAAACTTTCCATTTCTGAATTTCCTATTTTGATGCAATATGACATGCCTACTTTTTGCCTTTCCCATTTTCTCTCTTGAATGTAGTTAGACCTTGAAATCTCTTGTTTTTCTCAAACCTCTTGGTGATTCTATGTTAAGAACTTATTTCATGCATATTAATAGAAATAATTTCGAAATATCTAATTGTTGTATGAGTCTAACTATTTATTACATGCAGTTATGAGCGAATGCTACCTAAGACGCGAAATGCAGCTTACCTCTGCTGGGGGAAAGAAAATACAGAGGCACCATTGAGAACTGCTAGCCCTCCTGGAATTGCAGATGATCTTGTAAGCCATTTTGAAATTAAAGCATTTGATGCATGTGCAAACCCATACCTGGCTCTTGCTTCTATAACTATGGCTGGGATTGACGGCTTGCGAAAAGATTTAAGTCTTCCAGAACCTGTAGGTAAGTTAAACAATCTTTTAGTATTTCCTCTACCGTATCTTCTAACTGTGTAGTTGCCTTTTAGATTCTTTTCCGTATGCTATATGGTTAAGCCTGAAACGCCTATTATATCTGTTATGATGGTTCAACATGAGAGGGCTAATCAGCATGACTTTTTTTATGTTATATATTTCTATCATATTATGGCAACTCAATCAAGATTTTGAAGTGTGCTGCATGTCCAATGTAGTATATCAGTAGTCTGTACCAAAATTTCGCAATTTAAATCTTCCTATCTCTATTGCTTTTACCTTTTGGATGACTCTAGTGTATCGCTGCTCTATGTATCTTCTTCTAAATGAAAGCTGATGAGATTGTGAGTACTAAGTAGAAACCATGTGAATCAAGATGATACCTACTTCTACTTGCTGTAGCAGGTGGTGTTAGTATGAGCTACCTTCAAAGTATTGAAGTATTCACTTACATACAGGCAACAAAAGTAAAAAGGAAATAGAAGAAGAAACTAACGAGGAGTCTTAATTTGGTGTGTTTCATCGAGAATTCTTAATCTAGGAAAGTGACCACAAACTTTTGATCCAAATGGAGGCTTAAAATGACGGTCTTACTTATTTTAGGAGTTTTGTCTAAATTAAAAATTTAGATTAGATGAGGTATCTTTTATTAAAATAGTTGCTAAAATCTTACCATTTTGAACTATTTTCATTAATAGTGAATATTTCTCCATTCTTTGAGTCTCTCTTTCTCATGGTTTGAGGACCGGTTCTTCTGTTCATTATATCAATTTAATAGCTTTCTCTCTATCAAGTGGTACAAGAACCTCTTTTTCTTTAGTCTGATTGCTAATATATAACGATTAGGATGGATGCTACAGTAAAAAGAAATCAGGGCAGAAAATGCTCAATTTCATCAGAGAATGAGTGACTTTGATCAACAGATCAAGAGATGTGTGGCTGATGATTTCTGAGTGAATTTAACAAAATTAGGTAGGGGTAAGGTCTGCGTACAGACTACCCTCCCTAGACCCCACCTGTTGGGATCATACTGGGTTTTTTGTTGTTGTAAAGGGCTTGTTTACTAATTCTGCCTCATTGCAAAATGAATTTGAAGGAGAACTCAATTATGAGGGTAAGTAGGGTTGCTGCATGCTGCAAATATTTGTGAAAGTATGAGCTCTGGTGTAGTGCCAGTTTTAGGTATCTGTGTGAAAGATGGCAGTGCTGGTTTGGCTGTCATCTTTCAAAATGCACGCGCATATCCACAGTTTAAATAATGGCAATTTAATTTTTGGTGGGGTTGAATGATGTAGGACAAGTGATCATAAATTTTGATCAAGATAGAGTCTTTGATCTGGGTGGAGTTTGGCGTAGCTTAGATTTCTAGATTATTAGATGTCTAGCCATTAAATGGTTGCTAGATATTTCACTTTTTATTATTATCAACTATTCTTATGCTTCTTCAATATTATGCTATTATTTGGAAGTTTCTCATTCTAGAGGTTCCACGAAGAGTTCCCCAATCTCTTCTATTGATATTATAGCTTTTAATCTATCGATTGTTGTACGCTCAAAAGCACGTGGAATGCTATTTCCATGAATGACTACAGTAAAATCTTATTAGGGCCATTAGTGTCGTTCTGCTTGTAAGTGAAAGTCTCAGATGCTTTTTCCAGTGCCTTTTTCTTGCTAATGCTTATCACTTATCAAAGTGAGTAATATAGAAGTTGATAACTCAATTTCCATGTCCATAGTTGAGATATTCATGCACTAAATCTGACAAAAATGTAGGTCCAAGATGTGCAACTGAATCATGCCTTAACTAGTCAGAATTTTTGATGTAATGAATGCTCGTTCTCCTGCATGCATAACTTTTGTGTCTTAAAACTATTGAGGACATGCTGAGGATGATTTGCTGTATTTGCAGATGGAGGTCAAGAATTATTGTGAGCCTGAGAGGGACTACAGTCAGCCCGAGATGGATGTCTATAAGGACCCACTCCAGGACATTATCTTCAAATTTTAGGTTGATCATATTATAGTCAGTGGGTTCAAAGCCAGACCAGTACATGTACTCACACTTGTTTTGCCCTATCTTATTTATTTTGCTTCATGTTATGCACTAATGCACATATATTATAACTAACATGTTAGTAATTTTATTTCGACTGTCGTTGCCGTATAAATTTTGTATCATGCTTCATGTCTTCTCGTCAGAAAACGTTCATAAAAGGCTAATCTGTTTGTGCGGGTGTTTTACATCTTATATGCAAACTGTCATGTTCCTCGCGATTTATGTTTAAATTTTTTAGTTTATATTGCACATTCAAGATTACAAATCTAAAAAGGTTTCGTGTTGATATCTTTTGGATTATTTGATAATGTAAAAGTTTCTTTAAACTGCTGTGAATAAATCAACTTCGATGTATGGCCCCTTTTAGTATCAAACAGTAGTCGTCACACAGTTTATCATTCAAGTACACCAGTAAAATGCCTAGGAATCTGTACTTTAAGGTCTTAAGCAAACATTTCCTATCAAATAAAAGTTAAATGTGTTTATTTTATTAGCATGAGAAGTGAATAGAAATTTACCAGAGTTTTTTTTTTTATTTTGATAATAGCGGAATATTATATATATTCTAGAAATAGTTGAGATTGTTACAAGTACTTGAAAATTTGCCACACATTGGTGGACGAAAAGAACAATAATAAGCAAGAAGTGACTGTTTTTCTTTTCTAACTGAATATGCTTCTCTTTTTATTTTTATTTCCTTCTCAACTATAGAGCTGCATCGTAAGCCGCTATAGCTCTTGCCAACTATTCTGGAAATAAATAAAAAAATCTATACTCAATCCTTCCAATCCTTAATTTATGGTGGCAACTTCAACCCGTGCATCCTTTGGTTGTGCGCCCCGCCTAGAGGGAGGCGCTAAGGGCAGGGCCGGCCGGAGGGTCAAGCCACAAAAGCAAAGACTTTAGGCTTCCCTTGCTTTTGAGGCCCCATTTTTTTACTACTGTAATTAGTAGTATAGTTTTTATTATTCTTTCTTAACAAAATTCCATTGAATATTGTATGGTAAAAAGGTACAGTATAAGTTTTTTGTTAAAAAATATGATTAGAGAACTATTTAACCATGTGATTGACGGTGACAGTTGAAAATTATCATTTGATATCAATTTCTTTTTCTTTTGTTTCCTTTCTCATAATAAAACTTGGATAGTCTACCTTCTTTTTTCATCCTATTAAGTTATCTATTCTCTCAAAAATAACGCAATGACATTGAATAAGTTAAATTGAGCTTCTCTTTTCATTTTTTTTTTTTTTTTTT